>JAVCKZ010061640.1:0-15333 GCA_034780755.1 Lepetodrilus elevatus
TTTATTACTACATTATACATTTGATAGTAGTCTGTACCATTGCAGATATTGCAATGTTTTATTACTACATTATACATTTGATAGTAGTCTGTACCATTGCAGATATTGCAATGTTTTATTACTACATTATACATCTGATAGTAGTCTGTACCCCTGAACACCTTCACTCGCCTAACGAGACACGCGTACGCACGCACCTATAACTTTCCAATAATCATATAAATAACGAACGAACTCTTATCTCAATTACCAGTAAAAATAATAATTCATTACCCATTTCTGCGTAGATTCCCGCATCGAAACCTCTATTTTCTCATTCATATCTAGCCACTTCTGTAGGGAAAATGTACAATTCTAGAAACGATATATAAATCACATCGGAGAGAAATTACATAATCATTGTTTCCCAAAGAATTATTCCAATCTTGACATATTCATTTCTCAATATCTAACATCTGATAGATGGGTGCAATTTTGTTTCTGGGCAAACCGTAACAGCGCATCGCCAAACCCACGTCATTACTCAATCATTTAAAGAAAACATCGCTTCTGCCACAAGGAATCGCATCTCACCATCTGGCTCTGCAGCTGTACTTTGGAGTCCAATGGCAAGGACTTGCATCTTCATTACTTAGTTGGTGATCCAATCGCAAATTTCTCGGGTTCTTCGGCGCTATTAAGGTCTTTCAGTTGACCTTCATTCATTCATCATTTAGGCTTTCCAATTTTCATTCTGTCATCATTCGTGTCCTGCACGTGTCAAAACGTTGATGCAAATCCAAACATGCGCCGTAATAAATTCAGCCAGTGATATTATTGCCGAGATGGGGTGGGTGTTCAACCTTGGTGTTCTGATTTACGGGGAGCTGTGCATATGACGTCATGCTCTGTATAATTTTACAAGAGTTTTTCCTTTTTTTCCCAGACGTGTTGGCAAGGAACTGGAACTAAACAAAAAGTGTCTAAAGTAAATGTTTACACACATATACAGGATTAAAAGTTCTTTTTTTTTATCCTTCGGAAATGTAAATAAGGTTCAATAATTATAAATATCGACAGATTTCAAAATGAAAATATGTTTTAGACTTCTAGGAAGACTGCCATTGAAGGAATTTCCATTTGAAGAACTAACGTAATGAATCGCATTGCTTAATCAAACTAATGAAGAGTAGATGCTGTAAGACAGAATTTCCAATAGGTGGAGTAAGCATACATGTGTTACATACACAAACATATACACAAACACAAACACACACGCACACACACACACACACACACACACACACACGTACGTTTTCTAAGTGTATAAACCTCATCAACTCTGTTTGATTACGATACGCAAATGCAAATGCAAAATGTTAGTTGAGCATGAAATGCTGTTAAAATAATGTTCATAACAACAGGCAGGACAAGTATTAGGTAAATATATGTGAGTTGTACATTTTATCCTTGATGTGGATATACGGAGTTCTGGTCCTTGTTATTGTCATCCTATACCACCGAGTGTGGCTAAAGGAAAATACAAATGTGTCTATATGGGTGCACGTTTTATAATATGATTGTTTAAAACCCCTAATAATCTGTGACACACGAACAATTCACACGTCGTGTGCATCACATATACTTCATGGTTTTCAATTCCGTAGCACTTAATTAACCAGACAACCTGGGCATTATCCCGAAACATGTTCCTAAGACTGTGTCTCTTTAAAAGTGGAATACTACTTGACAAATGAAACAAAATATACATTTATATTGAAAACGAATCCAATTATTGCAAGGTCATTTGGATGGTTGGACAAAAGAATGAAATACCGGTATTCAGGAAAATTTAATTTTCGAGTTTCTTGTAGGAAAAGCAACATAGCTTTATGTTTCCAATTCTGTAGTTTCCATATATACACATACCAATCAAAGAAGATGAAATTTCCCGGTCCTGTATCAGTTTCTCAAAGTTATCTTTGACATTTACAGTCATGTTTTGTTGAACATTGGCCAAGTTCGCAGTAGATCAGTTGTAGTCGACATATTACTCATAAGTACACCAGCATACGAAGCGATTCCTAAACTTGTGGTTTTAGTGCTTGTTTTTAATAATATTCCAGTTGCAGTTCCCAGTATTGTCGCGGTAGGGAGTACTGATGTATTGACCATTCGTCTGGTGTTAGAAGCGCTGCGAACTCGCTACATTTGTTCAACTGACAAACAAATTACGTTGGACATTCCAAATATGGCGTAATTCCCGACCACGATGGCGAGTGGTTGTCGTAAAATTCCTTGCCATAAAAAGGTTGGAAACTGTGAAAGTGAGTGTATAGAAGAAGTTGTCAAAAGACAAAATCTTAATGTTTTTCTGGTTGAAACATTTTTGGCGACAGGCGGATGAAACTAGAGATAGGGACTTTTCACATTGACAAGCTAGAGCTGATAAAGAGATGAAGGAAAGCCCAAAAGCAATCACAATACGTTATCAAGTTTAGTAATGGCTATAGCAATCTTAGTGGTAGTGGGTAGATT
Source organism: Lepetodrilus elevatus (assembly GCA_034780755.1). Classification (NCBI taxonomy): domain Eukaryota; kingdom Metazoa; phylum Mollusca; class Gastropoda; order Lepetellida; family Lepetodrilidae; genus Lepetodrilus; species Lepetodrilus elevatus. Next base: position 2,518 of record JAVCKZ010061640.1, read on the forward strand.
CTTTTATGAACCCAGTCAAAACCGTCAACGATCGTTTATGTGTTGATACGTAATGTTATATTCAATACTTGATCTTTTACTCAGTTCCATGTGCACATCTAGATTGATTGGTCTGCACTATCCATGATTGCAATGCACAAATAGAACATTTACTGTACGCTATTATTCGTAGGGTTTTATGTATGTATTCTACTTTGAACCTGATTTGATTCTGATTCCTGCGTGAAGTTGATCTGTGTCGCATGCAGAAGGTTACCACTGTTGGTTGACTATTCTACATAGGTATTTCACATCTTAGACATGAAAATTGACGTAGCTATCTGGTGAAATTACCATTGTACATAGTTTCATATAAATTTGCACATTTCTTGATGATATATAAAAGACAATAATGATAATAATAATAATAGTTTATCTTGCGCCAAATCCACACTCCTAGCGCTACATGGATCTCTAATACAATTTAATTTAAAGTTGAACTATATGCAAATATAGGACATCATAGAGGCCCAAAATAATATTTATCGTTATATCTTTGATTATTAATAAATATGGAATAAACAGATACAATATTCATAATTCCCAAACTATACACATCGCTAAATTATATAATATAAAATATGATAATGTTGTTTTACCAAAAAGGGAATTATTTAAATATCAAAGTCATAAAACGCTCACATCACAGACAAATGACAAAACCAACGACATACAGAACACATGTACATGTACCAAAAAGAGACAACTATGTCAAGAAATTGTCAAAGAAAAACTAATAAAGCGTTAATATCCACTAAAATGGAAAGTAGTCTGGTTTAGGACATATATGAACAAATATATATACTTCAAAGGAGTATTCTTGGCGTGTGAAGATATAAGTGAAGATATAACTTAGGTATTCCAAGCCCGACTAGGAGACATAACGAGATGGTTTACGACCATTCACTCAAAGCTTGACAGCATTATTAACTGTTCCAAACACCATTTACATCACCCAGGGAAATCGTGACATTACGTGAGTGCAATATATTCATAATCCACTAATATAGTGCTTTAACTTGCTTCATCTCTGGTTTAGCGTATTCACCAGACGAAGTTTGGTTCCTCTCGGGAATTTTGATTGGGTTCGACTCCGACGTATGGTAATTCGACAAATTGGCGTTGAAGCATAGCTCTCTAAAAGAATACAAAGCGATGTATGGAAGCTGTAATCTGATTATGAGCGAGGAATTTCTTGATATTGCATGACACCATAGCCCCAATTTGCATGTTGAGGGCTTGTGAGGAAGACCATCAGCGTAAACAAACAGACAGTAGCGAGTGAGGTTGACACCCGCAAACCTGTGGGAGACACCTTTAACACGCGCAAAACATTGGAAATATTTGAGATACTCCCAGCGAAATCGGTAATTACATTAGTTCAGAAAATCGTTGACTGTCTTGAGAAAACACTGTGTTGGGGGAAAATATCCGTAGTTATAAAACCAGCAGTTTATGTCGAGCCTCATTAGTAGTGCCATTCATATTGGCGACACTTAGCAAATCGTTCCGCGTAATTGTGATTGGACTTGATCGTTCGCATAATCCAACCACTACTACGGATTCCGAACTGTTGGAAGGGGGTGACCCAACCCGTCGCTTTATTCAATTTTACCAGACTGCATTAGATCTATCGGAAAGTAATTTTCAAATAAATCATTGAAGGAACACTGTCTTTGCCAAACGTCCTAATGCCAATATTTAGTTTCTACCAGTTTTATTATTTGTCGTATTCAATGGCTGACGCCGCAAAGATCAAAATGTTCTCGCAAGGGTCACGCAAAGCGACGGAATGTTATCAGTTAACGATCAAATTAAACAAAACGTGTCTTCTTTCGTCAGAGAAATCGCAGAATGCCTACGGCAATGTGTCAAATAAGGAACATTTTATGCAATCATATGAGACAGTCTTAATAGTAGTGGCAATAACATTTCTAAAGTGAGATACTTTGTATGCGCCGAGCACAAAACTTTATAACTTTTCTTGAATAATCCATATTTAGCTTTAGCTACGTTTTGTGGATACGAAAATAAATTAACACAAGAAATAGTCCCGTCAAAACTCATAGCTGCATATAAATGAGCTGTAACACTGTTTGAATTATGCATTGGATTGTATATGCATTTTGCGTGGATCAAGAATCGTAACGAAAGGGGGTTTATGTTACCTACAAAACTTTACGATACGGCTGGGTACAAGAGAATACATGACGTTGGTCGGCACTGATATATAGCCCTACATACGGGCACTTGATAACGTCATCAGTTTGAACAAACGACAACTTCCTCTCTGTCGACATAAATACTCATTTTATAGATTTATCTATAGAATTTACGTAAAGCAGAGGAAGTGAACCGTCATTTTTATATGTTACACATATTATTCTTGTTATTTCTTTTTATATATTAATGTAATGACACAATACCACTCATATTTGAATATATTGTTATGCGATCATGGTATTTAATTGTTTGAATGAAAGTTGCGTTATTCAAATGAATGTAGATAGCAATGGTGGCTGAAAACCCGTATATAATAGTAGATCAGTTGAACGTATTCTCGCTTTCATTTGTATGGTAAACATAAATATATTAAATTAGTTTAAGCTAATAATAAATGGGCCACAATACAAAATACGTCAATGTTTCTACTTAAACTCAACAAATCGCTGATAGGATTATAATAATAAACATTTCTTTCAAATACGGTGCTATTATGTTATGTTTTGTGTCATATGTTATGTTTTCTGACAAAGTTCAGCACGTGGTAAAGCGTGTGGGTAAAGTAAAGTTGTTCTTTGACGCGTCCACTTTGACCTTAATGACGCGGTAGTCACGTGTGCCGATCTATTCCCGTCTCATACACGAGATTCCCCGAGGCGCGACCACGTGCGATGCCTATAGAGCCTACGATCAACGTCAACGCTCGACAATTTTAATGTTAAAGCCAGTCGATCAAAACTAGTTCTGTTAGGTGTGCACATTATATGTGGTAGTTGGACTTTAATTGCTTAATGTATCTTAATGTTCTCGGACAATAGTCGCCAGATTGCAGACAAGGTAGCGGCGAGTGAACGATGAATTAGTTGGAATGCACGTGTGTCGTAAAAGATACTTGTTACAGCTACATCACGTGACTTGTTCCTAATATTAATTGGATAATAGGTTGCGCACAAAGGTAATTTCTCTGTAAACTAAACACAGTGACGTTTTAAAAATATTTAGAAAATGACATCGTAATTGGCTGTGCCACATGTTCCTTGTTGAGATCAAACACGTGATTTTGAACGACACAACCTCCTCGACCTCGACCTTTAACCCATCCCTCCACCTACCAACACACGACACCTACACTAATTTTCGGTAAATCATGATGAAACAGTCGATCACAAATTTAACATACACATTTATCTATGTTACGATTTATAAGGATCTTGACATTTGCGATAACAAATGTGTACATAATATAATCATGAAACTTGTTTCAAAGCCAAGAATAACTTTCAGGCAGAGACCATGAATATACAGTACTGCATATGGTATCTGCTTTTAAAAGTTATTATAATGAATTACTTATCTAAGCCACACGTAGATTTAAGCTAATTTTAATCAATATAGTTATTATTATAATTAAATCCCAAAGCAAGAAAATAAAAAACACAGATTGGTTTCCAAATTTGAAAAGGATCCAGATCCGAAAACCGTAGCGGAATCTTTCTTATTTTTTCCGACAAATTAACTTCCGGGTTTCGAAGATCTACCAGAAATCAATTGGCGGTATAGCTGTACAGTTCAAGACGTGGGAAATATGTACGTAGTAGTTATCAAATCTGTGGGCAAGTTATCCAGTTGATTTAGTTGAGCAATATACGTTTGTTATGTCCACAGATGCTCGTAATATCTCCGACGCCAATTTCTTTCATAATATAATTAAATCAATCTTGGACTTATCTCACCGTGACACATTCATTTATCTTGGTTCAATATCTATGATTTCACACCAAGGTCTGTCTCGTAAACTCTGATATTCGCAATATCATTGAGCATACTGAGGAAAACGGATTTGAAATATAAATGAACATCAAAATCAAACAAAATCTTCGCGTAATGCGCTATTTGCATATTTTTGGACTGGGGTCAATAGAGCATTCATTGCTGGAATGTGCATTTATTGTCATAATACTTATTAGAAACTATTTAATCACATTGAAATGAAAGTGTAAAAATATATTTTCAACATATGTTCATGGAAACTATTCTATGCAAAATATTAATATTTATAGGCAAATCAATATTTTATGTCCTTAATTGTGCTATAAGCCGTTGACATCAATAAGTCTCGTTTTACATCAACATCATTGTCGCAATCTCGTCAATGTTACGCATAACACAATTTAACAAGAAACCCCACTGCTTGTATTTTTATTCAACCCTAATTTTCTGGTAATATTAATGTTATTAGTAATCATAATTGACAAGCAATCTGGTCCTAAATAACAAAATGAAAATGTCTCAAAGCCTTGAGTATCACAATGACTAATTTGCGTAACTGCAGGTGATCAGAATAAAACCGATCTCCCGTAGAGATTTTGACAGTTCGGCATCGTAAAACATTCAAGACCGTCCTCCAAGTCGTGCTTACAGGTGAAGTCACATGACAATCACGTGGTAGTATAGAAACTTGCTATAAATACATCTATTCTAACGATGCTCGCTTTACACTTTTGTTACACTTGGCGCGTGTTTTGTTAAACTGTGAGTCATAAAATCAGTTGAAATCCGGGGAAAACGCAAGCCGCATCATTGACGAGGAACCGATTAATTAGTATTTAAAGATTCTCTCATTACCGTGCACTTATGGTTCGTCTCCGCCATTCCGCGCCATATGTCCCTTCTGAACCAGTGCGCATGCGCGACGGCGCCGCATGCGCAACCTTCCGAATTGATGATAACAATTCGAGCGTAAAATCGGAGAATAATACCCGGCAAAGCCCATGAAATAAAATGTCGTCTGTCGTATTTTTTGGAGAGAGGGTTCCACTAAAGATTATATGAAGAACGCATTAGATCAAGATTAGGAAGTTTGGAGGGCCTATCCTCGAGAGACGTGACCGCTACAGTTATTTGACAGATTAGCTCGTGCATAGCTCGTGGAGTTGCGCTTTCAAGGCGAAGAAGTAATTGGTGCACATATGTTGGGGAAAACTTAGCCTTATGCCGACGGCAGACAAGGACGCACAGATTGAGTTGCGCCGCTTCCTCTCCCACTCGAGGGAGGGAGCCTTTAACAGATATGCAAATCAGACACAATTTAAAACCCTCTTAATTTAAAACTTCGAACTGTATGACTGAAAAAGACAAGAAATAACTTAATAATATTCATTTGATTACATTTACTTCGTCACACAATCCTGAATGATCGCGTCTGTCGTTGCGTGAAGATAAGAGACTGAAATATCACCAAAATTCAAACATCAAATGTTCTCAGTTTAAATTGGCTGTATACAAATAGACTAACATATGCGCATAAAATACCACCCTTCATATTAGGTTTATAATATATACTATTACAGCGTTGAATGTATGTATACAATACTTGGAAATAAATACAATTTACATTATATATTTGAAAACAAATAATGCAGAAAGTTATCATTAATACTTATCACCATAAACCGTTAAACGATTAAAGGAAACAGAGGAAACACAGTATATAATATATATACACCTTTACTACTACTACTACTACCACTACTACCACTACCACTACTACTACTACTACTACTACTACTAATACTACTACTACGACTACTACTACTACTACTTACTATACTACTACTACTACTACTACTACTACTACTACTACTACATCTACCAATCTTCATTCATTAAACATTTTTACAATATTTAATTATTATTATTATTATCATCATCCATCATCATCATCATCATCATCATCATCAGCAGCAGCAGCAGCATCAGCATCATCATCCATCATTATCATCAGCAGCAGCAGCATCATCATCATCATCATCATCATTATTATTGTTATTATTATTACTATTGCATTGTACTGTGGTCATGTTAGTTTTATTCCACAACATAATCCCAATTTTAAAATACAGTGTAATTGCAAGCATTGTCGCAGAACCCACAGGAAACAAAATACAAAGTAGGCGTCAGCGAGTTAATGGGAGCAGACAGTTTTATAGGAAAGCATCGAAGCATTCTTTAAAGCACTACCTGCCGATTTGTTCTAAAGAGCACAAGTAATGAGTCCTGAGTGTGTGGTCTTTCCAGGAACACATGCTTCCAGGAGTTCCCCACAAGACAGCAAACCTCTGCTCGGACTAACGATGGAGACATCTCAAGTGGTAACGACCACCCTTGCTTGGGACGGGGCACCGAGGCATGAGGAATTTAATAAAACTTGCCGCTTCAAGCCTGTTAAATACTGAAACAATTACGATGGATCTCCCAGTTGTAAACACCTTCCAGCGAAGGCTAATCCGCTAGGATTGACGACGACGAACCAATTGACAAACGGCATACCGAGGTTGTCATCGCGCAAGTAGACGTGGTCGTGGGTCCCACTGCAATCAGTAGTGCGGGGGTTATGTTAGAGAGAGTGAGAGAGAGAGAGAGATAGATAGATAGAGAGAGAGAGAGAGAGAGAGAAAGAGAGAGCAAGTGAAGAAGAAGAAGAGAGAGGGAGAGAGAGCGAGAGAGAGTGAGAGAAATAAATTATTTATTACATTGTCTCAACCATTGTTACATACAACGGTAACAACTGTACTGTATACTAGTATATAAAACCATCATAAAACATACATATTAACAATGGCTACGAGAGACTTATATTAAAACATTATATCATTCCGACAAGATATACAACAAGTGATATTATATAATGTATATTAAGTAAAAAGTAAATTTATGAAAGTCAGTATTTTTTTGCGAGGTATGCTCGTTTTCATATATTTTCGGTTAGTCTACAACCAAGATTGTCATACTGTATGACACCATTATATTTCCATCACATTGTAAAGTTCTCTGGTCAACTCCAACTCCAGGGCATACGAGCTAACCTCAGACCACCAACTTGCTTCAACACGACAGCATACATAATGTTTATCCAGAGTTATCGAGGCTTGTGGTAATTCCTGTTCTATTCATGTTAAAATACGGGTAGCGTACCATAGGGGTCCACTGTATAGTTTATGTTTGTGGTGACGTATATATATCCACACTGTGAAGTGACCATATTTCTAGTTTCCAGTTTCTAATGCTCTGATTTTGTGGGTAAATGTATAGTATTGTTCATTAATGGTTTGGCAGTATTTAACTTCTATGATACAGGGATTTGAATGGATATACGAGACAAGTAGAAACGTTGTACAACATATTAGGAAAATAAAAAATAAAATAAATTTCCAATTTGTATTTATTTCTTTTCAATATTGCAATTGTTAAAACCTATTATATCATTTATGAAATACTAATCATATCCGTAAACATATTCATTTAAAACATAGCAGATGTGATATGCTAATATAATTTTATGTATAACACTATTACTAATATAATATTTCAAAGGTGTATCAATTTGTCAAATGAATTGAGGATATTATGTGTTTTGCAAAACCGTTTAGTCATGAGCTCTCTAATGCTAATTAAGTTGTTATTAGATATGAAAAGAATTTAGATTGGCCACTTTCTCTCAAATAACATCTTTTCATAAATCTGACATCAAGTACCAACATCTGTCTACGGTTGTTTGAGAACTACGATCACTGAGTATATAATTCATATCTGTTTATTGAAGGGAACAAGGAAATACCGCCCTATTCACATACATTGATCCATACAAATCTCATACTTTACTTCTAGGTAATTTAACAAGGTGCGTAAAAATACGCAGCGTGGTTACTGTTTTACGTTGAATAGAAACTTGACGTGAGTGTGGGTAGTGGCTTGCTTAAAGGACTTCAACACTGTCCCCCCATTAATACTTTGATAACCCACGGCTGAAGTGTCGGAGAATAAACGCCAGAGCTTTAGTAATTTGCGGTTTTTCAGCATGATGAACAGTGGCGTATTTGAAATTAAATAAACAAAATTGTGGAGGAAATATAAGAAGCAGACACAAACCGCGGTTTAATAACTTGAGCATTGATGGCGACAATAGCCACCTACTGGCACGCGCTCCGCCAATGGATACCCGGGAGTTACCTGTGGGGGGTGGGGGGTGAGGTATTGACCCCACGGGCTGAGGGCTACAACAGACCGGTACCATTGTGTCCCTGGACAGATGTTGAGACGGAGTGAAGAAAATAGATTTGTTTGACAGCCACGGAGGACAATGGAGAGAATCCTCCGGACCCTTTAACTATCCTTCTTCGTCAAGGGACGACCAGAGACAAGGTATCAGTGCAGCACGTGCGGTATTGTTCACGGCATATGTTCAGTGCTGGATGAAACTTTGGGCACACGTTGAAAAAAAGATGTCTCTATGCATTAAGGATATTTTATTCCGTCGGTTTCTGTGGTCAGGGAGTCAAGGATTTGAGTCCGTTTTGGTCATTTTTACATTCTTATCTTCATTTGTGTTGCAGTAATTCTGCAGGATTTACAATTGTTCGCTAAAGAAATTTCCAAAGAATGGTGTTGCATTTTTGGCTAAGATTCTGGCATCCGTTTCCTTAGGTTCTTGCAACTGGTACATATTGGACGTGTTTAAAAGAGCCAAGCTTTTTAAGCGTGTTCGTTCAAGTGTAAATCTACATCTGTTCAGCAGGTCCACGGTTTAAGAAGTTAATAAACTTCCTGTGTTGAAACTTCCCTAAGGCGACCACCAAGGCGACCCCCTAACGACCGAATAACAACTGTTCCGGTGCCGTCTACGTCACGCATGAATACCTCTTTATAGAGATCATTTCTATGGTTGGAAAATGTATCGATATAAGAAGTCGTTAGCAGATTTCCCGTGGCGAATCGGAAAGAAACTGAGATTTCTCTTTGTGAAGATTTTTTAAAAGAATTATACAAATGTGTTTTTGCGAGCAGGAAAAACGCCTTAGACCCCAGTTAGGGGTCACCCGATTAATCGTCTTAACAAGGTGTGAATTGTTCTCTAATCACTTGATCATTCCCAGAATACGGCAAACATTGGCTCAAAGACCAAAACCCTGGAACGGTGTAATCTGTGTTTCTGCAAACAAGTGTTATTCCGGTGGTCTACAAACACCCACCCCTCCCTCTTGGCCTGGCTCTCTACCCCCTGTGGCCAGCAGCTGATTACCCTGTCCCCTGGGGATGTGGGAGGGGATATATACAGCATTTATCTCAGGTGAGTGACCAAAGCAAAGAGAAATTAATTACCAGCTTCTCCCGACTGACAGATCGGCTCCTTGGCGTAAATGATTCAGTCAATAGCTTTAAGCCGGAGCGAGGGTCTCCGGGAAATCTCTCCTGCCAGTTATTTCGCCTCGACCAATCAAAACGCAGGGAATTATTATATGCATGTTTGTGGGGACTATTAGCTTGCTTCCGGGGAAATGTTGCCTTGGCATGGTTAAGCTGTTCGTTTAAAAGGCGCAAACGCAATATCACTTTCACCCCTATCGGATACTTGGCTCTCCAACACGCGACTTGGATGTTGTGGACGAACTCGGTCGCGTGCGTCTGTTTACCTTTAACTTAGGTGAGTTAACCCACCTGTACATTGATTTCTCATTATAACTTGACTTAGTTAACTATATATAACATGAAACAGTTATGATATCTTAATAACAGCATACCTTTAAAATGGGTGGGCAACCGAGCTGCACATGGGTTTGTCGTAATAGTATGCATTACTTTAAAAACATATGCAACATGAATGATATCTTAATAACAGTATATCTTTAACTTAGGTCCGAAACCTATCTGTTTGTGATTTGTGATTTGCAATATTCATTAATTAAAACGTATACGCATAATATCCCAGTGGCTGTAATAGTTTAAGTATTTTGCATGGTTTTACTTAGGTAAGTATACCACATGTATTTTAATTTGTCATTACATCTTGATTATTTACACAGTCATAATAATGTCTCAGGAATAGTATAACTTTAACATAGGTGAGTAACTCCACTGCACGTTGATTTGTTATTAATAACTCGTATTACTTAAACCCAATTACTTATCAAAGGAATAGTTACATTTTACTTATACGTTGATTTGTTATTAATAACTCGTATTACTTAAACCCCATTACTTATCAAAGGAATAGTTTACGTTTTACTTAGGTGAATAACCAATATGCATTGTAATTTTTAATATCTCAGTAATAGTTTACCTTTACCTTCTGAATACTAAGTTGACATTACTGCAATACTTAAGCAGTAAGAACAATTTGAAATTATATTAACATATATAGTTTTAGTATTATTAATCAGACTTTTCAGTTATATGTCAGTAATGTTTTACCTTTAGTTTAGGCTAGTAAACCTACTTGACATTGCTTTGTCATCACAACTTACATTAGTTAAACAAGTATGGTGTACGTATCATCTCAGTAATGGTTTACCTTTAACTTGGATGAATAACAACCGTAATACTAATTTGTCACTAACAACATGTATTTCGTAACGATATTTAATATCTCAGTAACTTCTTATCTTTAACGTGTGTGAATACATTCCTTGTATAATGATGTGCATTACTGCCATTAGTTAAACAAAGAATACTATGTCAGGAATGGTTTACCTTTTAATAGATGATTAATTCCACTGATGTAAAACTTGCCATTAAACTTTGGATTAGTTAAACTGGTGCAATATTTCAGTACTAGTTTGCTGGACATATAGGTGGTACCGGGCATTGACCAATTGATTGGGGCTTACTGGATGTAAATATAGTGTGAATTGTGATATAACTGTGACTAGTTACCAGTGTTGTTCGGTCACGATCTAATATGTAAGCATACAGTTAGAATAACGAGATGAAAATTGATAATAACCTTTTTAGTTTGCTTATGGACAGATACAAGTAGGTACATATTAAAATCCAATTCGTAACATTTCACAATAGAAGACAAGATCGTGATCAGTTAAAGTAAGACGGCTATTTTGTCACCGTTACTATAAATTTCAGTCAATTGTCGACTGCCTGTAGGAATTAGAAGACTGCACAGTTATGTATGTTTTGGTACCGTTACCATATTCGTTATGCCAATTCACCATAGAGTGTATATTTGTGTATTATTTGTTATTGCCAGTTATGCTTATTCATTTCATAAGACATATTGTCAACAATCGGCATATTATGGGAATTGCAAAAACAAAAGCAAATGCAAAAATAAACACATATTATCATTAAATATATTTTTAGTATACTATTATCTTTATGACTATGAATTTATGACTGATAGTGCTACAAGATTATTTACAGATACAAATACTATCATTTGTTTTAAGAATGCATAACATATAACCAACCAAATATAGTCATTAACAGTTAAAATGAACATTTGAAGGTCCAAATAAGCAATGAAAGTTTTTGCATACTAGTATTGCACTTAAGTGACAAAGGACAATTTAACAATGACTATCACAATAAGTCTTTACCATGAAACAATATGTTTCCTCAAAAACAAAAACGACAAATTTATTGTTTATGACAAATGAATGATACATGGCTATTAAACAAACAGGTCTGCCCACATGGTTGGATGTTCTGAAGAACGTCAAATGTTGACAAGTCTCAAACAAAATCTTGATCCTATCCATGATCGATCACGTTAAACATATCTCCATTTTTGTTCCAGTGGGGTAAGCCTGTCACATTAGAACTTGCTTCAATCTCATAGTCCGTGATTTATGATAACCTCCCAATATGTTACGTTCCGATAGCGCCCACTAATACCGCTCTGACAAATTCTCCGCGGGACCTGTAACTTATCTCCGACCGTCGCGTTATCTCGACAACTTCAAGGGAAAAATCATCTGCTTTGAGAAATTCAGGTATGCACCATCCAGTCGGCTTCTCATTAATCAGAATTTACGTCAAGTTCGGGAGAACTACGGGAATTCGTGCCAGAAGCTTTGCAAACAGATTGGAATATTCCGCCAAGGATCCATGACCGCACATTCGACGCCAATGCTCAATTGGAAAAATGTTACGGATAGATTACAAGGAGAATAATTCCAGTATAGGCTTGTAAATAATCGGTATTCATTTACTGCGTTATCGGAGAAACAGTGTATGATCCGATACAGATGGATAACAACGTCAATACAAGTTACTGTTAATTAAATACATCATCCGAGAAGGATACCACCAATTGACTTTTGGCTACGTTATTTCTTAAGACACATTATTATTATTTATTTAGATATTGTTCTTTCATCACCGGCAACGTAGCATAATATTAATATTTGCTTCATGTATGCACCTACTGTAAACATTTATATCAATAATGTTAGTTAATGAACATACTTCTATTTCTGTGATTTTATTTTCAGGTAACCAGATGCTTCTGAGAAACAATTACATCTCATCCTGCACTGTATTTTACACAGGTAAGCGATGTCAAACACCCGCATATATCATATAGATATATCATACATGTACAGTTTATGTCCTTACAGTAGTAGCGTTGTGTCATTATGTCATTAATTAGGATATACCACTGGCCCATTACAAGCAATACACATAAACTATATTACTACTACTACTACTACTACTACTACTACTACTACTACTACTACTACTACTACTACTACTACTACTACT
>JAVCKZ010061651.1:0-15329 GCA_034780755.1 Lepetodrilus elevatus
CGTATTTTCAACGTTATGCTATCCGCTAAAGCATGTGCAGAAGCTGTGCGCAGTAAACTGGGGCCAGCCTCCTTAACCTAACGACTTAACTTCTCCCAACCTTGTTGAACTATTGACCTTGACATTCTCACTGACCTTGACCTCTTGCACTATTGACCTCGACTCTGTTACACAATTTGACCTCTCAGAACGCCAGCGACCAGAAGAACGAGATGGAGGTGTTGAAGAAGCAGGCGGCAGAGGAGAACAAACTGCTGGAAAAGAGGAAGAAAGTCATCGACGTGGAGCTGGCGGAAATCGAGCCCCTCGTCCGCGCCACACAGAAAGCCGTGGGCAGCATCAAGACCGACTCGCTATCCGAGATCAGAGCCCTGCGCGCCCCGCCTGAGGTCATCCGAGTCATTCTGGAGGGCGTACTCAGGCTGATGGGAATACTGGACACGTCGTGGGTCAGCATGAAGAGGTGGGCGCTACGCTATTTTCCCCACGCACTGCACTTTTCCATGGAAATCTGCTGATTTGTTTTTGCAGAGGTGGGTGCTATTTTCTCCATGCACGGCACTTTTCCATGGAAATCTGCTGATTTGTTTTTGCAGAGGTGGGTGGTATTTTACCCCATGCATGGTATGGGTGAAAGATTCCTGATGTGAAGTAAGACAATAATTCACTTTCTCGCCCATGCATGACACTTTTCCGCGGAAATCCCCTGATTTGTTTTTCCAGCAGTGGATTTATTGTCACTGGATGTGGCTTGGGGCCTTCTGAGCTTGGACCCCGGACCCCAGGCTTGTTTTCCACTGAATATACAATTGTCTGTTGCCATATGTTTCCCTGAAGGAAAATGTTTATATGTTTTGTACTCCTCTGGCAAATGTACTTGAATGTACTGCAGTTCCATTGACTGGGGTAATAATGTAGCGCTATGGGCATGTTTAGAGCATGGCTTTTAGCACAAATTAAATGTTCACATTATTATTATTATTATTATTATTATTATTATTATTATTATTATTATTTTCCAGTTTTCTGGCAAAGCGTGGAGTGAAAGAGGAAATTCAGACATTCGATGCCAGGAAAATTACGCCTGAAATTCGGAAGAGTGTCGAGTCATTGCTTAAGAAGAACAGGGACTCGTTTGATCCTGTTGTACGTTGTCCATACATTTTATAGTAGCGACTCATGTGGTGGTCTGCATTTATTTTGTCATTTTTCACTTGTTTGGGATTTTGTTTAACATTCCCAGACAAACATAAATGTATTTGTTATTAATGTGTGAGTCTTTCTTGACATTTATTTCAAAATTCTTTGGTTGAAAGATTCTTGCATCGATGTTAACCAACAAATAAATACAAATCTTTTAGACAAAACACTCATATGGAAATTGATTTCAGCATCATTGACGTACAGAAGTAAGTTTCTATTATTGAGCCTCGTTGTCTGGAATACGTGTTTCTGGTGTTCACATGTACCCTCGTCGTGTTTCAGAACGCGCGACGAGCGTCAGTGGTTGCAGAACCTCTGGCAGCCTGGGTGACGGCCAACGTGAAATACTCATACGTCCTGGAGAAGATAGAACCCCTGGAGAGCGAGCAGAGGGACCTGCGCAGGTACGCCCCGAGTGACCTCGGAATATCTCACCCATACGGCGGGCCGCTACACAGACCCCATTCAGTAGGACAATCCTTTGCACAGCGAGAGTCATAACTACGTATGCATGTAAATGAGTTCTGTGGAGGTCTCGTCGCAAATGGGTGAAAGATTCCCGCAGCGACGTTAAACTCCATATTCACTCACTCACTGTGGAGGTCTATCGGGGTTCTGTGGAGCATGCCCCACGAAGGACGTCTTTCTGTAGCCAGGGCAGAAACCATGTGTATCTATTGTAACCATCTCCCCAACATTAACTGTAGACTCAACCATTACTACAGCTGGAGTTCACTTTACGTTATGTTTGACCAATATCGTGGTTCTGTGTCATTGTTGCAGTTCTGTTAAACCGATGTCATGGTTTTATCAATTTCCAGGCATGGCAATTTGACACGTATTTGTAGGAATTGGTGATGTATTTATCCATGGGTCGAGGTATCTGCCCTGGACGTGGCCTGTCGTCTTCAGCCCTTGATTATTTTCCACTGACCAATGTCTTGGTTCTGTTCGACCAGGAACCTAGAGAAGGCCGAGACTCGGATGAGTCGGCTGAGCAATGCGCTCAATGAGGTGGACAACAAGGTTGCTCAGCTGAGGAACCGCTTCGAGACGCTGACCAAGGAGGCAGCCGAGCTGAAGATCAAACTGGACAAGGAGAACGAGACGATCCAGGCGGCGGAAACGCTCGTCACCAAGCTGGAGGGAGAGTTCCAGCGGTGGAACAAGCAGGTCAGTACAGAGGGGAGACAACTCTAATAGAAGGGAGAGAACTCAACACATGTCAGCCATCAAATTTATTATTATAAAGTAATGTACATGATGTATTGTATTATTTTGCTCTACATTACATTACATTACATTACATTACAAATTTGTTTTATCTATATCAACCTTTTCTGCATCTCAGCTTTTATTTATCTAAGCATTATCTCAGCATTATCTTGACCATATCTCGTCCATAGTTCAGATCTTGACATTATCTTAACATTGTCCGAATGATCAAGGAAGTATTTCAATCACATATCTTTTTCTATGTTAACCTTATCTGAATATCAACTTATCTCAGCATTATCTCAACCATATATCTCAACGTTATCTCCAGGTGGGGGAGCTGTCGGCGGTACTGACGGAGCTTCCCAAGCACGCCCTCCTGGCGTCGGCGTTCATCACGTACATGTCGGCAGCGCCCGAGGACGTCCGTAAGGAGACACTGAACAGCTGGATGGAGCTGATCGGTGTCGCGGAGTTCGACCTCAGACGCTTCCTCAGTACGGAGAGTGAGCAGCTCACCTGGAAGGCAGAGGGGCTCCCCTCCGACGAGCTGTCCATGGAGAACGCCCTGGTCATTTTACAGGTGGGTTGTAGGTGAACGGATAACTGGTGTGTTAAGGAAAATATACTGATCATTTTGTCTGTCTTCCAGAAAGGGCTGGCCCCGAGATTACGAAACTTTTCTAAGTACGATTTCATACTCGACTCAGAATTTTGTTCATAAAACGTCATGTTTTTTAGCATAGCATGCGAGTTGAGCACAAAAGCGTACTCAGAATAGTTTCGTAATCTCGGGGCCTAGTCATTTTACAGGTAGGTTATAGGTGAATGGATAACTGTCCGTGGGGAGTACACTGATAATGTTACAGGTGGGTAGTGCGGAAAGTGATAACCGGTGGGTTAAATATGCTGGTCATTTTACAGGTTGGGTTGTGACAACAGACAGTTGTCTATTGAAGAAGTGTGGGTCATTTTTCAGGAATGGATACTTGGGAACAGGCTGGTCATTTTGCAAGTGGGGAACAGATAAATGTAGGTGGGGAACGAACTGATAATGTGGGTAGTGGGGAAACAGGTAACTGGTTGGTTATGGAAAATCTGCTGGTCATTTTACAGCGAGGAACAGACATCTGGGGAACGCTCTGGTAATTTTGTAAGTAGGTACTGGGGAACTTGTAAGTAGGTACTGGGGAACTTGTAAGTAGGTACTGGGGAACTTGTAAGTAGGTACTGGGGAACAGACAACGGTCTGTGGGGATCATGCTTCATTTTACAGGTGCCTGGTCAGAGTTCCAGGGAAGAATTTTGTGATAACAACAAATAGATGCAGAGTTTCACTACTACATTACCTGTCATCCTACGATGTGATCAGAACATGATAATCGATAACCTCGCCACAGCTTATCTGTTCATTATCATAGCGATCACTGTCCATTTACTCAAGTTAACCCTCTCCCCGCTGGATTAGGCACAGGTACTGCTCTTTAGGGCATCTCAAGTTGCCTACAGCATGGAGTCTGGAGAGGGTTAAATAAGGTATAATGTACGTTGTGAGAAATCTCGTATCTGACCACATATAGCAGATCAGTTGGCGTCCATATCTATTGGCAGCGCATGTGTAAAGTCTAGCGTTATGTTCACTAATCATCCTAAGTGTACGTGTACATTATTGGCTGGCGGTATATAGCCACTATTATTATTGCTTGACTTCTGTTGTAATATTTGCAGAGCTGTAGATATAGAACTGGGTGTATAGCTGACGAGGTAAAAACCCTGTTGTACAGAACATATGTTTATCAATGTTGTCTAATTTGTAAAGCTGTTTTTATTATGTATAACAATATTGGGTAACTCCACTATATAGCTGGTATTATTAGCTGGAGGGGAGGTAATTTGCTGTTGGACCTATGTGAATTATTTATCTTTTGGGTATTTTATTTTGATTTCATTCCATGCTCTATCATATAAATAGGGAACTATTTAAAAAGCACTTTCTCATGCAATCAAAATTAGGCAGTTAAATGTTTTATGGAAGCAGATTTGTGATCTTAATATAGGTATAAAATATATATGCAAGAAATTGACATGAATCTAGCCTACATATTCTTTTAAAATATAGATACGGTACAATGTGAGAGGTTGATCTCCACCTAATGATGTACCATCATTGGCATGTTTGAGTAGCTTATTAAAACAGAACGTATTAAGAAACAGGAAATATTCTAATTGCTGTAACTATCCAATAAATTAAGAATGTTTGATAACTTTGTATTAGAAACTTGAACATGGAAATTTTGCCAAAGTAATATGTCAATATTAAATGCATATTTTAATGGATTTGAAGTGTGTACACCTACTAAATGTGAATATGCCAGGTCGCATGTTTGTACTGCCAGGAATACTATAGTTTACTGTGGTGTAAACACGTATCTAACCACATATCTTGCCTCTCAGATCAACAATCTACCAGTCGGGGTACGTAGCAAACATTTTGATTCATGCAGCTTTACTTTCAGTCGCGCTTCGTGTGTTTTCCTCATATCATTGGTTCACATCCACCATCCCACATCCACCATCCCACATCCATCATCCCACATCCCCTATTTCACCTGCGTTGTTTCACATCCTCCGATGTGACTAAATCTTAGTTGTTAATGGATTCCTTTGGTTCATCCATCTTGTTTCATTTCCAAATCATTACCACTGCATCATCACGACATTATGACCAAATTATTATGACATTATGACACTATCACCAAATTATTATGACTTTATGACACTATCACCACATTATTATGACTTTATGGCATGATATTATAACATTATCACAACATTGTCATGACATTATCACAACATTATCATGACATTATCACAACATTATCATGACATTATCATTCCAATCTGAACCGTCAACCAACTGGATGGGCCGGCTACATGTCGTGTCTCAGATGTTGTCTCAATGCTTCAAACAGTCTGGCTTAATACTGCTTTATTTTACATCTCAAATGTCCACTTTTACACCTCTAAAACTTTGCTTTTACACTGATACTGTCCGCTTTTACACTGATAATGTCCACTTTTACACACCTGAATGTCCGCTTTTAGACCCCGATGTCCGCTTTTACACTGATAATGTCCACTTTTACACACCTGAATGTCCGCTTTTAGACCCCAATGTCCACTTTTACACTGATAATGTCCACTTTTACACACCTGAATGTCCGCTTTTAGACCCCAATGTCCGCTTTTACACTGATAATGTCCGCTTTTACATCGATAAAGTTAATTTTTCCTGACCACTTTTACACCCACTTCTAATTCTTTTTATGTTTCCCTGCACACACTATGGTTGAAGTGTAAATAACATGGCTACACTAATCCTGTTTCACAAAATCACACGGTCGTTTTCTAGACACCACTCAAATGTCTAGTTCATGATCAAAGCACTGACAAACTACTGGTTTCGGTGCACATTTGTCATTTGTCATGTTTTATGTCTTTAATGAACAGGGCCAGGTTGTATGAAAGTGTCATTAGCTAATGACATCATTATCCGTTATTCCGGCATTGACTTTCAATGCTAATATAATGCTGCATTAGTTAATGGAGGTTTAATGACATGTTTCATACAACCAGGCCCAAGTAAGTTGTATAACAATCAAATATTAAAATTAACATTATGGTATTTTTCCCGCAAAATTAAGAAATGACTGACAACTGACAGTTATGTTTTATCACCTATGACTGATTTAGATATCAGTTGATGAACCCAGCCCTTGTATAGCGAGCATATCTTTGTTTTGTCATTCATGTACAGTAGAATGTTTGTCTGTATTTTGTAAACTGTAAATGTTGTATTGTTCAGTATACGGAATCTAGACAATATCCCATTCATATGAGTTTTGTATTTATTTTTAGGAGGTATAAACATTCAACAATTTCAAGTTTAAAACTTATGCATAATAATAAGTAGAAAAGTGAAAAATATGACAGGTTTATTATGTTTATTAGCTCAGAAGACATGATGACTCCATACGTACATTTATGTCACTCTCAAGAAAATAATTCACACGCCTAATGGAATTGACAATTACTATGATACTAATAATCATGATGTAAATATATTATAATATTGACATTAAATATCTAGGTCTTAATAGGATTCATATCAATGAAATATTAGTTAACCATTTTTTTAGTGATAATTATGTTGTATTCTGTATATATTTTTTTATTTTGGCATGTTCCACAAAAATGTTTCAATTTCTGTATTCTGCATTTGAAATTAATTTGAATGCAATTGTATTTGTATCGTTATCTCTCTGTTGTTCAAACTATGTACATAATTATGTTGTGTGTAGTGTGTGCCATGTGATCCTTTGTAATTAATAATCTTAAATTATTTAATAAATCGCATAACTATGTATAAATTTTTAACAATTTCACTTTTGAACTACTAACACAGACGAGTGTCACAGACGAGTCTTCCAGCAAACAGCGTATAACCGTTCATTATTGAAGTTTCATGTATACTATTTGGAGTTTTTTCTAGCATTTCACTGCCTGGATAGTTATCAAAATTCTCCCTGGATATTTTCTGAAATTTTACCCATTTGAATATTTTCTGAAATTTTACCCATTTGAATTTTATCAATTTGGATATACTCTGGATAGTTCCCCATTGGAATATTCTCAAAAAGGTCTCCCTATTTTCATCTTTTCAAAATTCTCTCAATTTTGGATATTCTCAAATCTTATATTGGAATATTCTCGGAAATTGTACCTATTTTGGATATTCTCAAAAATTCTCTTTTTTTTTAATATTCTCGAAGATTTTAACCGTTTTTATATTCGAAATTCTCCGCATTTTGGATATTATCCGACACTATCTCTGTTAATGCATTTTCCAAAATTCTGTCTTAACCCTCTCCCACCTAGATTAGGCACAGGCACTGCCTTTTATAGCATTTCTGGTTGCCTCCAGCACGGAGAGGGTTAAATATTCTCTGCTACTATAGTATCCTGTGACATTCTGTCCTTATTTCCCAGAGCTCACTGCGGCCGTTCCTGATCGACCCGTCCTCCCAGGCCACTCGCTGGCTGAAGCACCACCTGAAGGACGCCCGGCTGGAGGTGGTAAACCAGCAGGACGCCAACTTCAGCACCGCACTGGAACTCGCCGTCCGCTTCGGGAAGACGCTCATCATCCAGGAGATGGACCGGATAGAGCCCGTGCTGTACCCCCTGCTGAGAGGAGATCTCATCTCTCAAGGTAGTATAGGCAGTGGCCCCGTGTTTCCTAAGGTTGTGGTCCTTTTTTTAGCCAAAGGCTGTGATCCCTTTGATCCTAAGGCAGTTGCCCATCAGATCCTAAAGTAGTGATCCCTGGGAGCCTAAGGTAGTGTGAATCCTAAGGCAGTGATCCCCAGATCCTAGAGTAGGCAGTGACTTCCCCCCCCCTCCGGATCCTAACATAAGTGTTTGTTTTTCGATCCTAGCTAGGTAGTTGCCCCTCAGATCATAAAGTAGGCAGTAACCTCTTCATATTTCTAAAGGAGTGATCCCAGGGTCCTAAGGTAGGCAGTGACCCCTTGGATCCTAAGGTCATGGTCCTTTGGATCCTAAGGTAGTTGTCTTAAGGCAGTGATCCCTCAGGCAGAGCTACAAAGTGATGAGAGGTAATACCATGTTGTCAAGCTGTATCAGAGATAATGAGATCTGAGATCTGACTGCTGCTCCCAGGTCCGAGGTACGTGGTCCAGATCGGGGAGAAGACCATCGACTACAACGAGGAGTTCCGGCTGTTCCTGACGACGCGGAACCCGACTCCAGAGATTCCGCCGGACGCTATGTCTGTCATCACCGAGGTCAACTTCACCACGACCAGAGCCGGCCTCACTGGACAGGTCAGTTCATGGACAGGACAGTCACCGTTTTGTATTCATGGTCCATTCGAAATTTTGTTTTCATAGTCTATTAGGATTTTGTAATGGTTTATTAGGATTTAGTACCATGGCAATGTGTCTGACTGACCTCTGACCTCTTGACATGTAGCTGCTGGCCATGACCCTGCAGCATGAGAAGCCGGAGCTGGAGGTCAGGAAGACCGAGCTGCTGAAGCAGGAGGAGGACCTCAAGATACAGCTGGCCAAACTGGAGGAGTCCCTGCTGGAGGTACGTACTGTCTGTGTCCTCTGTCACCCTCCCTGTCACCCTCCCAGTCATCCTCCCTGTCACCCTCCCTGTCACCCTCCCTGTGCCCTCCCTGTCACCCTGCCTGTCACCCTCCCTGTCACCCTTCCTGTCACCCTCCCTGTCATCCTCCCTGTGCCCTCCCTGTCACCCTCCAGTCACCCTCCCAGTCATCCTTCCTGTCACCCTCCTAGTCATCCTCCCTGTCACCCTCCCTGTCACCCTCCCTGTCACCCTCCCAGGCATCCTCCCTGTCACCCTCCCAGTCATCCTCCCTGTCACCCTCCCTGTCATCCTCCCTGTCACCCTCCCTGTGCCCTCCCTGTCACCCTCCCTGTCACCCTCCATGTCACCCTCCCTGTCACCCTCCCAGTCACCCTCCCAGTCACCCTCCCAGTCATCCTCCCTGTGCCCTCCCTGTCACCCTCCCAGTCATCCTACCTGTCACCCTCCCAGTCATCCTCCCAGTCATCCTCCCTGTCACCCTCCCAGTCGTCATCCCTGTCACCCTCCCAGTCGTCATCCCTGTGGCCCTCCCAGTCATCCTCCCTGTCACCCTCCCAGTCATCCTCCCAGTCATCCTCCCTGTCACCCTCCCTGTCATCCTCCCTGTGCCCTCCCAGTCATCCTCCCTGTCATCCTCCCTGTGCCCTCCCTGTCACCCTCCAGTCATCTTCCCTGTCACCCTCCCAGTCATCCTCCCTGTGCCCTCCCTGTCACCCTCCCTGTCACCCTCCCTGTCACCCTCCCTGTCACCCTCCAGTCACCCTCCCAGTCATCCTCCCTGTCACCCTCCCTGTCACCCTCCCTGTCACCCTCCCTGTCACCATCCAGTCATCCTCCCTGTCACCCTCCCAGTCATCCTCCCTGTCACCCTCCCAGTCATCATCCCTGTGGCCCTCCCAGTCACCCTCCCAGTCATCCTCCCTGTCACCCTCCCAGTCATCATCCCTGTGGTCCTCCCTGTGCCCTCCCAGTCATCCTCCCAGTCACCCTCCCAGTCGTCCTCCCTGTCACCCTCCCAGTCGTCATCCGTGCCCTCCCTGTGGCCCTCCCACCTCCCCTGCAGACACCCCCACCCACCTTTTCACACTAACCTCTCATCCAACCCAACGTTAGCTTTTCCTCCACAATGGTTAAACAATGTCATTAGGGAACATGGCTCCTGAGTAGTTCAAATTATGAGATTCTCCTGAATTGGTGTGTTTCCATGTTGTTGCTGACACTGATGTTGCTGACACTGATGTTGTTGCTGACACTGATGTTGTTGCTGACATTGATGTTGTTGCTGACACTGATGTTGCTGACACTGATGTTGCTGCTGACATTGATGTTGTTGCTGACATTGATGTTGTTGCTGACACTGATGTTGCTGACACTGATATTGCTGCTGACATTGATGTTGCTGCTGACATTGATGTTGTTGCTGACACTAATGTTGCTGACATTGATGTTGTTGCTGACACTGATGTTGTTGCTGTCTACAGGAGCTGGCCAATGCCACGGGGAACATCCTGGAGAACAAGGAGCTACTGGACTCCCTGAACCTGACCAAGGCCTCCAGCATCACCATCACTGAGTCCTTGTCCGAGTCTGTGCGTCTCCAGGCATCCCTAGACCAGGTACGCTAGCACCACCAAATGGTAATCATCCGGCCTACTACAAATAGCATGTGTATATTAAAATTGCAAACATTAGTTAAGTAGTCTTTAAAGCAGCTCAAAAACCTAATTCAACCATTCATTCAATC
Source organism: Lepetodrilus elevatus (assembly GCA_034780755.1). NCBI lineage: Eukaryota > Metazoa > Mollusca > Gastropoda > Lepetellida > Lepetodrilidae > Lepetodrilus > Lepetodrilus elevatus. The sequence goes on from JAVCKZ010061651.1 coordinate 10,361, forward strand.
AATGCATTCAACCAATCAATTCAATCAACCAATCAATTCAATCAACCCATCAATCATGTATGTTCTGTTCTGTTATAGGAGCGGAACACATTCCTGAACCTAGCGAAGAACGGATCCATGCTGTACTTCGTCATCAGCGACCTGTGCAAGATCAACAACATGTACCGCTTCAGTCTGGCCGCGTTCCTACGTCTCTTCAAGCGAGCTCTGCACGCCAAGCAGGTCAGTACACACAGTCCACACTGTCACACTGTCCACTTAGTCAGACGCTGTCCAGTTGTGCTGAGGCCATATTCTCGAAACTCTGTAACCTTCTTAGTCAGAAAAATCTATTTAAAATTGACATAAGCAGAAAACCAAATTATTTTCTCAAAATATGACGCCGTCTATTAGTCGACCCCCTTCTTCAATCTTTATTTCTGAGTACCTAAACCTCGACATATCCACGAGTATATACGGTACTTCCGATTTTCTTAGGAGTTACGAAGTTTCAAGAATACGGGCCCTGGTGTATAGGCATGACAATTTTCCACTGATTTATTTGTCCAAGGGTCGATCTATTTACGCTGAACTTAACTTGGGGCCTGCAGCCCCCAGATTGTTTTCCGCTGAAATCACAATTGTCTATTGCCATGCTTGTGTGTCAGATCACATTATCTCCAACTTCTGTCACATTATGGGCTCACAATCAAGCAAGTCGGATTCAGATCCCAGGTTCGGCGCAGACTTCATTACAATAGTAAGGTGTTGTCTATGGGTTAAATATTCCTGCTGCGAACTAAAGCAATAATTCAATCAATCAATAGTAAGGTGTTACTATGGACTATATAGTTACTACTGCTGTGCTGCTAGTACTACTGTTGTATTGGTGTTGTATAAGTCCATCCCACAGATTTTACAATTAGAAGCTCAAACTAGCTCCTCCCTGTGTTATCCCCGGGGCTTGTTGCACAAAGCTCTTGTAGCACTATAATAGTTATAACTGGGCTCCCACTACAATAGAAAGCGTTGACCGTACAATAGTTGTAGCCTACAAGAGCGTCGTGGAACCAGAACCAGGTCCAGGACCGTGCATTCCATGTGTTTCAGGACGAGAGTTCCACGTCGATGAGGCTGAGTGTGCTGGAGCGGCGGCTGATGCACCTCGTGTACGCCAACGTGTGCCGCTCTCTGTTCAAGGCCGACCGCCTCATGTTCGCTATGCACATGGTGCACGGAATGAAGAAGGAGCTCTTCCAAGAGAACGTAAGTCTTCGGGTAGTTGTGTGTGATCTCTGCCGCTTGCAGGGACGATGTTCAGCTGAAGGGTTCATCGAACATGGGTGAAAGATTCCTGCTGTAACATAAAACAATTGATTTCTCACTGGCTGTTAGGATCAGATAATGTCTGGCAATCCGCGATTGTTTCATCGCAAATGGGTGAAAGATTCCTGAAGCGACATTAACTCCATATTCACTCACTGCCGATTGTTATCTGATAGAATGCAAATTTGGTATTTTTCATTTGGTTTTCTCACTCTTTCACCAAGAATAGAAAAAATTTTAAATATTAAAATTCTCGAGCCACCTGTTATTTCCATTAGAAAATTTATGTCAAAATGGGGAGAACACAATGTTCTACATCTCCACTTTTTGGCATTGTTTTTCTTGCTTGTTTTATTGTCTTTTGTGTCTAATGTAGTAATTATATTGTAATCTAGCCCTGTAATTGCATATGGGTGAAATATTCCCGCTGCAACATAAAGCACTCATTCATACATTAACATTTTTAGGGAAATATCGTTTAATAGATTTTATTTTTTTCCTATTCATAAAATATTGTTTGTGCTTCAAATGAGTGAGTGAGTGAATATGGAGTTTAACGTCGCTGCGGGAATCTTTCACCCATTTGCGACGATTGTGCTTCAAAATAATCTTTACTGAAATTATAAAAATTACTCTGCAAATGACACCCGAAAACACCCAAACTATGTATCTGTGGAGATTTCTGTGTCGCGTGACATTCTGCAGCAGTAAGTATATGACGGTGTATTGAGAAGTTGCTGATGTCATGATGTCCATGTCTCTGTCTCAGGAGTGGGAGGCGTTCACGGGGACGCTGGTAGCCGACATCAAACACGACTCTCACCAGAACGCCCCGACCTGGGTGGACCAGGAGCGAGGTGGAGCTATGGCCTCGCTGAAGGTAAGTCTCCCCACAGACTCGGGCTGACTATCTGTGTGTCTCTTTGATCGTATCGAGGATTTATTCCAGCCCCACACTGAATCACAGGTTAAAAATCCTGTGGTTTTGCCTTAGGCAATTGGCGTAGTTCAAAAATGAGATATTATTATCAGATGTCATACGTAGTTGATACAGGTTTCCGAACCTTGAACAATAATAAATATATTCAAATTATGAATTTGTTGTATGTTTGTGTCATTAATATTATTAATTATTTTAAATTATTATTTGGTCGATTGTTTTGGGATTTTTTTTACCTATTTGTCCAGAAATGATTTGGATACAAATCTTGACTGGTTCGGTTTGATTTTGTTTGTTGGCTGACCGCGATTCCATTTTAATCAGTGGTAACGATTAACAGCAGGACGAGGGTTGACATTAATTAATTTGTCTGTTCCTCCCAGACCACGTTCCCGACTTTGTACAGCGAGATGGCTCTGGAGGACTCGTCACTGTGGTCGAACTTCGCCCGGAGCAGCAGCTGTGAGCAGGATCTCCCGTCCATGGTGGTCAAGCGGTCATCGCTCTTCCAACAACTGCTGGTCATCCAGGCCGCTCGCCCGGACAGACTTCAGAGCGCCATGACCCAGTTCGCCTGCAAGGTCCTCGGTGAGCTGACCTCTGTGACCTTAGTAATGTGTCCTCAGTGGTCACGTGACCCCAGTGATCAGCTGTAAACTGACCACTTTCGATGTGCAGAAAATAATCTCAAATTCTGCTGCAATATCCACAATAAATTTATTAATAACTAAAAATCAACCAAGTTAAATATTACACTGCTTGAGAACTTTTACAACAATCTATTGTCACTGGATTCTAAAATTCCCGTCACAAGGATTCACACATACATGATTCTATTTAAATCCATCTGTTTTCCCAGAGCTGCGAGAGTTATCTTCCCCGAGCGTGAGCCTGAAGAAGTTGTACCAGGAGTCGATATCCACGGAGCCCGTCCTCATCATGATATCCCCCGGGGCCGACCCGTCTCAGGAGCTACAGGACATGGCGGGCGAGCTTGTCGGCATCCACAAGTACCACCAGGTCAGTCACCAGTCACCATGATATCACCATGAAAATATCGCTATGATGTAGCAATATGGCAATTTTCGCCAGAAATCCATTCTGATATGTAGGGTGTAGTTGATTCCTGAATGGCAATGGTTTGACTGTGACCTTGTATTTCAGGTCGCCATGGGTCAAGGTCAGGCCGACATTGCGATGCAGCTGCTCCACGAGTGCGCGACTAACGGCGAGTGGCTGTGTCTGAAGAATCTCCATCTGGTCACAGCCTGGCTGCCGCACCTGGAGAAGGTGAGTGTAAACTACTTTCCTAACCACTCATTATAGAGGCTACTTTCCTAACTGCACTTTATAGTGGATCTTTAATATGTGACGACCGCTTTCCTACCCACACACTACAGTGGATCATTAATATTTGGAGACTAATTTTCTAACAACTCATTATAGTGAATCTTTAGTATGTGAATACTACTTTCCTACCCACATGGTATATAGTGGGTAGAGACTGCTTTCCAAAGATACTACGCAGAGGATTTTAACCAGATACAATAATGTGACTGAGAGAATTATTCTGCTTTGAGTAAAATTTACAGATAATTGTTGATTATTTTTGCTTAACATTACTGCAGGAATCTGTCAGACATGCATGATGATTAACCCTCTCCTGCTGGAATAGGCTCATTAGGGCATCTGCAGTTGCCTCCAGATTGGAGAGGATTATAGAACATTATCGGTGCATGTGAAGGCTTCAACAGAAAGCTACTCTCTTCAAGGAAGTCTTATCATGTGATCGCTGTTTATTTAGGAGCTGAACTCGCTGAAGCCTCATGCAGACTTCCGACTGTGGGTGACCGCCGAGGTGCACCCGTCCTTCCCCACCATCCTGCTGCAGTCCAGTCTCAAGGTCACGTACGAGGTGAGGTCATCCTGCCATCCGCAGACACATCTCCATAATGTATCTACCCTGACATCCACAAATATTTCGCCCTCAATTATCTAGAGGAAATGTATCCCTCTTGTAATATGGATTTCTGTTTCGATTATTAAGTTGTTTTTCTCATTCTATAGGCGCCACCTGGTGTGAAGAGAAACCTGATGCGAACATACGAGTCGTGGTCGCCAGATTTCGTCAGCCGAGGCGGGAATGTGATGAGATCTCAGGCCATGTTTGCCCTGGCCTGGTTCCACGCCATCGTACAGGAGAGACGCATGTACATACCACAGGTAGGATAGCAACACAGACTTGAATATCTCATAATAATATATTGATAGATGGATATTCACCCCTACCACAGGTAGAGTAATAGCCCAGGCCTATCCTTAACCCTCTCCCTGCTGGAGGTGAGTTAACTTGCCCGATCACATGCAGAAATATAACACTTTTATTTTATTCAGCAGGGAGAATGTTAAATATATCTTATGATGTGATGTTTTCCCTGATGATCTGATATTTATATGATGTGTTAGATCTGATACTGATCTGCTGTTAATCTGATAATGCTGATATGGCATTAATCTGACACTGGTCTGATGTTGATCTGACATTAATTTGACTCTGGTCTGATTCTAAGTTGATGTTGACCTGACAGTGGTCTGATGTTGATCTGACATTAATTTGACTCTGGTCTGATTCTAAGTTGATGTTGACCTGACACTGGTCTGATGTTGATCTGACATTAATTTGACTCTGGTCTGATTCTAAGTTGATGTTGACCTGACAGTGGT
>JAVCKZ010061662.1:0-15323 GCA_034780755.1 Lepetodrilus elevatus
TGCAGAAAAAGTATGCGACATAGAGACCTGAAACTTTCAGAATATGTTAATAATATCATATTTGTCACATGTGTGAAGTTTCATCGTAATATAGTTGCTTGTTACATATTTATTAACCCTTAAAGTTCGGGACGGTTTTTTTTGGCCACCCGATATATATATATATATATATATATATATATATATATATAGCGATCGACTAATATAGCAAATGTGTCGAAATAATGCATTTCCGATTTAAGCAGTGGTGATAACTCATCCGCTGTATAATTGCCTACTTTTAACACCTGTGCTGCCTTGACAATGGTGAGAGGCTCGTCTCTTCTGGCACTAATGGACCGGTGAAACTCAACCCGTGCATGCATGATCCCCGTCAACGATGGCGCCAGTGCACGTTAACACCCTCTTCAACCCGTGTCCGATATGGTCGCCACTGAACTACACGGATTTATAAACATAGTGCCTTTTAAAAAGTAACCAGTGAGTGATATACTTAGTGCTGTTAAGTTCAGGTTCTTAGCAATTTTCGTGTTGGCGAATTGGAGTAACGAATCTCGTAACTATTATAGTGCCGTTACTTAGTAACTATACTGTACATGGAGCATGTAGATAACTGTGCACATATTATGATTCTAAATGGATGTTTCATTTGGAGATACTAATCTTACGGCCTTTGATAACTACTATTTGAATATGTATGCGTTACATGCAAAAGGTTTTAAAAGATTTCCTAAATTAACGTCAATGTGAGTGATCACGTTCCATCGTCCGGTATTATATTGATATTATTAATTAACTATAATGCCTTTTCATGCCAATAAAATGTAGTATAAGTAATCTCTCACACACGCACACCCACCCCCCACCCCCACACACACACACACATACACCCCCACCCCCCACCCCTCCAACCAACAATGGGTATATTAGCATACAAACGTACACGTTTCGTCTCACTAATAACCTCCATTGCTTTCCTCGGCCATGTTGTAGCATAATTCGACGTCGTTCGTCAACGTCTGATAGAAAACCGTACGAGGACAGGAAAACCTCGTAAATAACCAACGACAGGTAGTGATGGTCAATTGGACATAGACCTGAAATAAACGCCAGATCAAAGAGAAGCCCTGTCACGTAACGTCAGAAGTGTCATGTCCGTGAAATTGATTTTCACAGCTAAAATTTTAATTCCTAAACGTTTGTATTATGACTAATCATAGGGAGATAAACATTTTTTTAAAAAACAACAACAAAAACATCTTTATAGTTCTATGGGGATGTGTGCGTGCAATTTAGTAAATCCTTTATTTTCTTAGTTATACATTATACAAATATACATACATGTACATATGCAAACAAATAATAGTATTGTATTGTAATAGAAAAGGCAATCTCACAAATAACTACAACAGGTATCAACGTTAAACCATTTACTACCATGTTTCGGCCTATTATTCACCTATGGGTATGGTCAAGGTACCATAAGAATCTTTTTATATGGGTATGGTCAAGGTACCATCATAGTTTTTATATGCTTTATATGGGTATGGTCAAGGTACCATCATAGTTTTTATATCCTTATGGTCATGGTACCATCATACTTTTTATATGGGTATGGTCATGGTACCATCATACCTTTTATATGGGTATGACCAGGGGACCATCATACTTTTTATATGGGTATGGTTCAGGGGAGGCTATACTAGAGGAATCTCTGGTTAATCACCCCCTTGATATCAACAGAACAATATTAATTCAGTTGACACATTAGTTTGCGTTACTGTGACTGTTGGTTGGAGTTGTAGCGTTCATCTTCTCATTAGCAGGCAGGTAAACAGCCTTGTTGTTGCTTTCTCTACTCACACACCCGTCTCAGTGTTGACCCGACCCAACAAGACGTGCTAACGCCAGATGCCTTGCGGCGCTGACCAATGGGGGGTGCTAAAGAGCCATTCCACGCTGGGGAACATCAACACCCCAAGTTTGTGTGCATGTGAGCCTTCTGCGCCAATACAGAAACATTGGACACGTAGCGACTTTCTTGAGCGTAGCCCACTCTCACGTTGCTGCTAGGAGTATATGTGCACTCTTGATTCTGTTAATATTAACAGTCATTCCTGGGATATTCCAACAATCGGGAGTTTCCGTTTGATTACGGGCCTGGGAAATCACGGACGTGAGGGTAATGGTTCGTGAAATACGTGTTCTCTGGCCTTGCATGCTTCTAGAACGACGTCACGAACAGTTCCGACAGTTCTAACCGTTAAAGGGTCAAATGAAACAGTGCTGGTCAAACTCTGGTCAACTGGTCAGTTCTCATTGAAGCAGAAAGACCAAAATTAAAAGTTAGTAAAAGTAGTAGTAATAATAATAATAATAATAATAATAATAATAAAGTATTCTCACGAAATTCCAATATCCCCGAAACCGTGTCCACACATACATTAGAAGGTTCGCCGATATCTCCGATACCTAATTGCATGCACATATTACATGCATAAATTAAAAGAATATCATATTTCATATACATAACCTAATAATAATTACCAATTATTATTCATGATATACATACTATTACACTATTCTCCGTCTAATTCTAACAACAATTAATTCTACACTCTATATGTGAAACAGCTAGGAAGGTATCCACTTCAACAAGCGAGCTCAACAAACCGATTCATTTCAATTTATCCTCATTATCTGTGAGCGTGATAAATCTGACACCCACACGTGTTAATCCATTCATTCTACGCCGTATATTAAAGGAAGTCGTCTTAAGTCGTTCTGTACTGTGACTCACGGATACAGCTGGATACAGATTCATTGCTGGAAGCGAAGAGTGATACCCAGGGTTATCAGATATGACCACTATGTCGTCCTCTTAATTGTAATCTAAAGAGATGTAAATGAGTGAATGAGTAATTTAGTATTTACAGTCACTGTTCTTCGTCCGTTATGTTTGCATTTTGAGTAGAACCAACACCGTCTATAGGTATTAAAGTAGCCTACATGTAAGACTCACGTTGTGTAGTACCATCACCTACCAACAGCTTGTACAAGTTCAGTTAATCAGCTATTACCGCTAAATTAATGGATAACGTTTGAGGTAGATGGTTGGTTATGCACGGATGGGATGGTGCACTTGAACCAAGGGCCATAACTGCACCATATACCAGTTGACCAAGATAGTTCTTATATTCACAGATGCATGTGAACTGGTACCCGTGAAGAATGAAGATGCGATATATCATACTTTCTTTTTTAAAGCTATATCTTTATCATTGAAAGTCTATTCCTATTATCTAACAAGTGGACATGATGTATTACAATGGTGAGGTGAAACTTTTAAAATCCATTTATTTAATAAAAATATAACTGTGTAATGTCCCCATAGAGTGTACTTCTCGGCTTTGTGCAAAGTAGTAGTATGCCTATGTAGGGCCAGTATTCCAGTCGTCATGTCCGGAGAGTAATAAACGTAATTTCTGATCAGCCAGCCGGATGAGTGAATATCTGCACTGCAATAAAACAGAATCATCTCGTAAACACGGCCCGACACCCATGTGGAACATTTAATAACGAACCGTAATCTCGTTAACGAGATATATAACAATGAAAGCCATTACTAAAATGAACCGACAACTAACCCTATCTCGCGGGGGACTGAGTGGGTCATGGCGGAGGAATATCGTAACCAGACGGCGCGTAATCATACATTCAATCCGTTGTTATTCGCCGGAAATGTCACTTTCTGACTGCGTATATATGTTCTGTGCATGAACACACATCATAGGTATACAGTAGACGCGTGTTGAGTTATATTGGCGACATTTCTCGTACAACTGATCTGCGAGACGGTTACGTCTAATTTATAATTCCATGACAATGTTTTCTTTACAGAATGAAGATCCGGTGTCATGTAACCATTCTAGTGCAGTTCCATAGCCAATTGTCCAAAACCTACGTTCCATATACCGGTAGCTCTGAGCTAATGGTCATCATATTAACTTATGTATTGGTCTGCTTCATCACTATATATAGTTGTGCACAGCAATGTGTGTTTTTTGTGTGTTATTTTGACGGTTTGAAGATCAGGTGTTTAAAAAAACTTCATATAGAACCATTTAACTGCACATCCATAATCATTGCCCACAACCTATATACGGGCACCTCTGACCTAATGTGTCATCATAATAAAAGTTGCTTTGATCTGCTTCACCACTGATACGTCTTTCATCCAGTCTGTGCAACTACATCATCGAAGTCCCGGCCATTGTGACTACACTTGACCAAAACCTCCGTATATTTTACGAAGGTTAAATAATAGCCGTTGTTTTGAGGATGGTGCAACTAGTGTTTTCATTATTTAAGTTCCGGTGTCCAGTGTTTTGTAGAACTTCCTTTGTAACCATTCCACTGCAATTCCAAAAGCATTGTTCTACAACTCTGACCTAACGTTGGAGTTGCAGGTGTGTTAGTTGCATGGTATACGCTTCATCATTGATACGTCTTACATCCAATATCTACAATCAATGTTCATGACCGTATTATGGCAGAAACAAATTTCATCGCTCTAATTTATGCACCTTGAAGAGTACACGTTGCAATATCTATTGGAGGCCTATTCTCGAAACGTGTTTTTCGAACTTCTTAGCCTAAGAACAGTTCTTAACGATTCTTATAGTTCTTAGAAGTTCGTAAGAACCTTTCGAGACTAATATGCTCCTTCGCAAGTGTGCTGATCACGTAACATTAGAAACGTAGGCGTCTGGTTATATTTCTTTTTCAGGTGTATACGTTTACTTAGACAAAACACTGAAATGACTGGGTGTATTTTGAGATGGGCGGGTCTGATAGACAATCTATCATACTGGAATCGTACATTGTGAATACGTTGTTCTTGCAGTGAAGATGTACGTCGTACGGGCCGCGGCGGTGGAGTGGGTGGCAGTGTGGGACTGGGTGGGGGTGGGAGGGGGGCTGGCTGCTAGACTCCGAGGGGAGGGTTCCCTGACTCCCAGGGTGGCTAATGAGGCATGACGGTACAGCTAGGTGAGATCAGGTTTCCCCCACCTGTCAATGAACGCTGCTGGGGATCGTATCATCCCCTTCTAGAGCCAAGACGTAGCGATGAGTCTCGTGATAACGTACATTAATGCGACCACTTCTCCGACAATAGAGGAGACTGGCTGATCTATGTTAGAACTATGCGTAGTCTCGTTTGCAATAGACGTGAGTGGGGAAACTCTTGGTAAGCTTTTGCAGGTGCTTTCTGTTTCTTGCTCATTAGTTGGATTCAACTCAATTATACACGATGACAGTGGCATGCACGTGCATGTCTCGCATCTAACTCAGAAGAAGCTTATTTACAGAACTTTGCATTTCTGTGAGCATCAATAAATGTTTTACAAGAACAGTGATAATTGTAATAGAATTATACCAAGAGTTAGTATAGTATATGGTTAGCACAGAGCACTATTAATTAGTTCCTATCTAAATACATGTACACATATTATTATTATTATTATTATTATTATTATTAGTAGTAGTAGTAGTAGTAGTAGTAGTAGTAGTAGTAGTAGTAGTAGTAGTAGCAATAGTAGTAACAGTAGTAGTAAGTAATAGTAGTAGTAATAGTAGTAGTAGTAGTAGTAGTAGTTCACAATATAGTGGTAACATATAGCAAGTAGGCCTAAGTTAATATTTATTATATAGTTGAATTGACTAACATGACTTATAGTACGTTATAGCGCTCTGTATATTCACTCTGTCATTAACCCTGAACCTTCCTACGGGTATACACTGTCTGAGAGCGTAAATTAAGACCTAGTTTTCGTTGCTCTTCTAACTTCCGTTGCAGAAATTCAAACCAGACACAGCAAGGTCGAGCACTTCCGTTCTGCGTGAGTTATGGTCTGCGCATGCGGAGGTCCAGATGGACCGGACGTTGGGTACATGGATGGGAGTCGCAATAAAAGTAACCCTAACAAAATTATTTCCGGGGAACGTACACGATGAGAAGTTCTGGTTCATTTCAAATCCGATACATCATGGCCACGTTCAATATCGGTTCGCACTGCGCATGCGGGGTAATGTAATATATGAGGGTGTGTATGCTTTACCGTTAGGCTTAAATAGACTGGAATCATATTCCTTGAGCACTTCCTCAACGACAGAAGATAGGAAGCCGGGCATGACACTGAAGCGTGGTACGAGCACTTGATAACAGTATATATAATAATATGGGTAATATGGGTTCCATGTCTGAACGCCCTAAAAGTGTTCATACTAAAAGGGAGAAAATAAATAATGTATATAAGCCTATAGTATATTAAAGTGTACAATTAATTCATATTGGTAGTATATTTATAAATTTGAAATGAACCACTGAAATGCTTTAGCTTTTTCTCTAAAAATATAGGACTGTTTGGTCGATTCGGATATATTTAATAAGACTATTTTGGTGTGAATACGCTATGATGCAGATTAAGGGTCATTCTATTCCATGTATAAATATTACCGGGGTAATAATATATCGATGTGAGCACGTTTTCAACCGAGGATTTAGCGCAGTATAAATGCGCACATTATTATTTAACATATACCCGTTAAAATATGGAACAAATGGGATTGCCTAATAGTTTTTCTCCTACGTTAAGTCCAGTCAACGAAGCACTTAGGTTCGAGAAAATTGGTTCAAATGATTTCTAGACTGTTTTAGGCTCAGTGATACGTACATTAGCACTCAACGACGTCTAAAATCATCTTCAGCTATAATTGAAAAACACCGGACAAATGCAAACATAGGCGATACTATACCAGCCTATACCAACCGACTGTATGTGTATGCATGCATTCAAGCGCCATGGGTGGTTTGAAGATGTACTATATGTTCGCATTCATAATTTTGCATTATATCCCACCTGTAGCCGACATGAGAAGGCTACATTCTGTTATGCAATTCCGTACAACCCTTGGTCTAAGTACGTCGGTTGGACGATACTTCCATATACTGGCACCAATGAGTCATTACTTGCAGGCTATAAGTTTATACTTATACTTTATGTTTTGCTATCTTGAGAAATTCCTCAATATTTACCAGAATGAGGATGCATATATAAATGTGTGTACATCTCTATGGTTCATATATTGTACTCTATTCCATACCTTTATCTATCAAGAATTACCAATGGAAGAGGAAGTCGTCTTTTTTCGTCCTTCAAGAACACGTGATGATAATGTCGACCATCTTTATGATCATCAATGAATTTCATATACCTAAAAATACATATACATGATTATACTTACCCGATAATATATGCTGCATGCATAAAATGTGCTATCGTCAGAGCTCTTTATAGCCGAGAGGCGTTCAAAAATAAGTCGCTTATCGTATTTCTCTATAAATATTTCAAGAGGGAACGCATATATTATTAACACCTCATTAATGCCGCCGAGAGGTCATGAAATAACAAGTTGTGGAATAATGGGATCAGCAGGCATCTAGACGTCTACATTGGCGCCCGTCAAGGGGAAGTGCGATGTAAATAGTGCTAGAACTCCACGCAGAGCACGAATGCTATGATATGTATGGCAAACGGGTAGGTGTCACGGGAATATAGGGCAATGGGACGTGCAATGCACGTGCTTCTGTCAGTGGGACGTCACACACATTCTGTATGTGGGGTGTTGATAGTTATTTATCGTATCAGTGTCGGAATCATTACGCGAAATGTTTAGTAGAAAGAAAGACTCGCCTGTTTGAAACTATGAAATTACACGTATCAAAATATAAGTAACTACCTTCTAAATATTGTTTCACTTAAATAATATTGTCGGAACGAGGTGTACATGTAAGATATGTTGTTAACCGAGTCACCTCGAGGGGTAGGCATATTTTCCAGAAGTTGCGCCATGTTCATCGATGACGGACAAAACGGCAATACCCTACAATATATAACATATGTCCTGAGGTATATGCAACTGTATGCATTATAACGGTAATGTTATAATGTTCCATAGCGCATTCACGTATCTTTAAAAACAGCCCACTCATTGGTGCAGAATATTACATGTCTTAGATAATGCCTTCAACTGCAATGGCTGGATAAGGTAATGAACAAAACCATTCGTATGTATGCTTTTTTCTCTCTATTCAATGAGTTAATTAGAGAGTTTATTCTATGGTGTAAAACTAATCCTTGTCATTTAAAATGAAATTGCAGCAATTTTTCAAAGAAATGTCAAAAATCATTAAAAATCGAAACGATTCTATAACACGTCTTTGACATGATTCTTACATACTTTTATAACAAGGACTAGTATAAAACACAACCGTTACATTACTGATGAAATTATAGAGTTTCTTCTAAGATGTAATGTAACCGTAGAACAATACTACACATACTACAGTATACTAGTAGTCATAAATATTGAACACATGGTGATGACTTTATGAAAGTGGTCACTAGGTCTATGTTAATTGTGACAAAGTGGCGGGTTGATGATACGGCTGGGTCTGGAAGTGGACTACTCGAGGGGTGCTGGCGTTGGTATCTCTATGGTTTCAGTGATAAATAGCAAATGTATACATGAAGAGGCAACCTTTCACTTCCTTGGTAACACACGTCGTGGCTCGCGTATTCTCCGCCAGTTTTTGACCTTCGGCCTTGACTTCATGACCTCACCTGGCCGCATAACTAAACCAGAGGTGGAAGAAAGGGTGCCAGGTATTTACCCATTGTAGACCTGTGTGTAGTACACGTGCATATATACCCCCACACGTATGCAATACTGTGGGAGAAGGTATTCAGAGGGAGGGTGAGAGAGAAAAAATATAAGGTAGAGGGAGAGAAAGAAAGAAGGAGAGAGAGATAGTAAAATAAAGGGAAATAGAGATAAGAGAGATATAGAAAGAGAGAGAAAGAGAGAGAAAGTAAGAGAGAGAGGAGAGCAAGAGAGAGAATGAGAGATAGAAATGGATATAGGAGAGAGAGAGAGCGGGGGGTGGGGCTGGGGGGCGGGGCTGGGCGGTGGGGGGGTGGGGGGTGGTAGGAGGAGACACCAAACCCAATAAGGACCACAATTTCTCCTATCGTCATATTAAAAAAAGAAACTTGGAAGCTTTCCCTATTTCCTGGTGAGTATTTAAATGATCAGCCACTACGATACCACACCAGCCGTCGGGCGTTGGCTCATACTGAGATTTATGCAAGTGAAGAGGTCGTAGATTTTGCCAAACAGGTTTCATGGGTTTTCTTGTTGGCGGCTCGTCTGACGTCTGACAAAAAAAGTAGTACCAAGAAGCCACCTGCTACTCCGCGCTTGTATCGGTGTACTTCGTGCTGTCTCAGCCACAGACGATGATGTTGCTGTCGTTCCCGAGGCCGTCCCTTTCTCCGGTGTTCTTGAAGGCGGACGCCGTCGCTGTGAATTGGACGTGTTAATAGAGATACCTGGTGATGTCATTATTTCCACGGTGAAGACAACAACGTCGACAATTTATTTAGTACTGTGAAATAGGATAAATGTAATGTCTCATATATATGTCTGTGAATTCCGCTAGTTAGTTATGTCTACGAACTCCTGGATCTTATTAAAGCTGGAATGTCTCGGAGTAAGCAGAGTTCAACTATTGCTAGTATTGATATACAGGTAGTCAAGCAACGTTGGCACGCGATACACCTCATTCCGGATCCGGTTTGTGTTGACCAATGAGAAAGTCGGAAAGTGGTGTAAAATATGCTTTTATGTTGAAACAAACACTTGCCGGTCAAAACATTCTCAGTAATTTTTTTTGTCAGGTTCTTTAACACCATGTAACCAGTATACGCATGACCATGCTCATGTCTTTAACATTGTTAGCATAATGCAACAGCAAAACATTTCCGTATTTAGATTTCTTCTCGGTGACGTCACGGGTCATTGAGGCTTAATAAATGTCTGTATTTTGCTATTCCTATCATATTCAATTTCGTGTCATAATTGGTCTAAGGTATAGTAGGCCTACAACTGATTCGTTCCTGTAAAATATCAATAAAAATAGTTGGCTTAGGAGGAAAATAATCTTGTAGCATTGATTTTAAAATATTGACCATCCTATACGCTACAGGAACTTCATAACTATGCCAACTCTGGTCAATGACCTCTCTCTCTCTCTCGAGTTGACCGTGACCTTGACCCTGAAGATGACCAATTGTGCTGACGTTTGCTGATCTGTCTGCCTTGACGTCAACCGTTAATCTGACACACGTGCTCGATGTGAATGAATCTGCACGTGCCGGGGACGCCAGTGTCTGGATCGACGTAACGTCCCAATCGATCTCAACTCTTGTTTTAACTCAACCCTTACATCCACAATTTGTCCCCGCCTCATCACAATCAGCCCCGTGGAAGCTAGTAATCCTCAATCACTTCCACTTATCCACCCCTGTTGTCGGGAATGCTAGCATATCCACGCACATCTCCGCACACAAAGGCAGCACATCGGACTCGCAGATCGCACGGGGGTCCCGGATATACCGATTGATTTGGGCCCGACGGTATGTGTTTTCTCCGAAAGGTGTCCAATCAAAGCAAGCACGCAGACAGGTTTCATCCGGGGGGATTTGGGACGTTTAACGTGTTGCGTGTCGGAGGCCCGGATGAGATGAGATGAGAGAGGGCGAGGGAAGCCACTGTGGCGTGAGGTCAGTGGAACTCGAGGTCATGCTGTCCAGACAGATCTCGATACCTGTACAGACGAGTGTGGGGCAGTCGGAGGCCAGGGGGAAGTCTGCACTGAACGTCAGGAAGAAAGTACTTATATACTTTGGGATCTTACAGAAATAAATGTGATTTTGTGGTAATGTTATAGTCTCGTAGTGTACATGGCGATGGCTAATCTGATTTCTTCTTATTGCAAGAGACAGAGTAGAATTTAAGAATATCATGTTCGTTAATTCAATCTCTATTTCTAGTACTGAAGAAAAGTTGGAAAATACTTGGTGGAATTTAACGTGCTTTCTGTGCATAATTTATTCGCTATTTTCCGTTGAATTTGCGACTTTGTCGTTGATAGGCCGTACAGCCGTACACCGCGGACGAGTTGAGTTGATAGCGTACAGAACTAGTTACTATCGTACACAGCTGTAGTCAATAGCACTATATACAAGTCTAAATAGCGCATACAGCGTACACAAGTCTAGTTAATAGAGTACACAAGGCCAAATGTTTATAGTAGAATAAGCATATTCTCATACCAAGTTGGCCTAAAGCACCAATTTCTAGTTCTGAGTTCATGCATGGCTATCAGGTTATAGTTCAGAGAATACAAATGTACATCTTCTTTCAGAATGTGAGCATGTTTAGTTTACGGCGTGCACCACACACACACACGCGCGCGCGCACACACACACGCACACACACACACACACACACACACATAGCCCCCCCCACACACACACACACACACGCACACACACACACACACACACACACACACATATATATATAGACACAGACACAAATAATAATGTTTCAGCGTATACGTGTAAACTTTAGCTCAGCATTCTTCTAGTTCTAGTGGACGACATACAATTCCTGGCATCGCAAGCCCTGCCAGGTCATCCGAGCAGGATCAGTCAGAAAGTAATACCTAGATAATATAAGTAATACATGTTAAAGTGAGCGTTGTAGGTCACTCACAACCACTAGCCTATCTGTCATCGTATGTCGATACTATCCCGTGAAACTGAAGACAATTCCGATCTCAATTGAACACATACCATCACGGCAGATACATAGTCGGCTGTGAAGATTTAATCTGTCCGACATGTCAGATATCTAAAGAGGTGCTCAGGAGGTTTGATAACACCTACAGATCGCAGGATAACATGACAATACGTGCCGTCGGTCTTGTAGCGTGAAGACCCTCTGCGTGAGAGTATTCCTCGGACAATTAGTTTATTGGTACTTAACGATTATCTTGGCAGATGTACGGACATGAAATGAACATTTAGCTTATCGTTGCAATCATGAGCAGGATTGGGCGTAATTAAGTCGTGGCTGTCACTCTCATACTACACTATACTTGACTTGTTCGTGTTCTGTTTACAATATAGGAGGACGATTTGTTTATTTGTTTCCCTACTCTGGCTTTGAGGTGGAATTGGTTTGTGGATGTCTGCGTGTCGACTGGTAGATATAGGCACTTTCCAGCCTTCACTCGTGTGACATGGCATTATGGCGTCTGGCATTGGTGCTGCTGTTATTGTTCTTAATGGTGGTGATGGTAATGGTGGTGATGATGATGATGATGATGATGATGCTGCTACTGCTGCTGCTTCTGCTGATAATAATGATTATGATGATGATGATGATGATGATGATGATGCTGCTACTGTTGCTGCTTCTGCTGATAATAATGATTATGATGATGATGATGCTATTGCTGCTGCTGCTGATAATAATGATCATGAATGAGAAATTGCAATGTACTGTTGATGGTGGTTGTACTACTGATAATAATAATAATGCATATATATTCTACATTTTAAAATGTTAGTTGCGGTGGTATATAACGAAGCTATTGATTTAGACTTAGCTTTCATTGTTGACAGGTGCAATCGCATCCGGAGCTGGTCGTCAAGACTGTCCTGATATTAGCCATGGTCTGGAGTGGGTGGTTATATTGTCGTCCAATGGCGCCATCGGCTACTGGAAGCTGGTGTTCTCCGCTGATGGCGGTGTCTGTCTCACTGTTTCCTATTAAACGCTCTCTTGGTCAACTTTAAGTCAATATGTAATATACGGTTGATCGTAAGAACGTTTCGAGAATAGGGCCCCAGGAAGACATGTGTTTCTTCAGCAAAGACAGTATGGTGGCATCAACTATTCTGTGACGTTAGGTGTGGATGGATCAACAGACCATGAATTGAAACTGTTTCACCAGCGAAGATACTTTCTATTGGTGCCAGAGTCATCTCAGGCCCCGAGATTACGAAGCTTTTCTGAGTACGTTTCTGTGCTCAACTGAGAATTGTGTTCATAAAACGTCATGTGACGTCATAGTCTGAGTACGTTTTTGTGCTCAGAAAGTTTCGTAATCTCTGGGCTCGAACCAGCGTAACCCTAAGATAACCGTAGCTCCAATCTCAGCCATAAGCAAACATCATTGCTCTAAGGCTCCCTTACACAGTTACGTTTTTTCGTACCCGTAGGAGGGCACAGTATTGTAAAATCTCGATGTTCTCAAAGTTCTTAATGTTTCAACTGAGGAAGTGTTTTATCACGTTTGTTATAATGGGTCTGTTTGAGAGGGCAGAGCTAGAGAAGATGCATGTATCTTGACGTTCTTTGCCTTAATGAAGATGGGCAGAAGCACGTACCGCATCAACTCATATCGGCGTTACCATACAGGAATACGGCACCAGGAATGCACATGCAATAACCATAATCTATGACAATTGCGGAAAACGTTTCTAAATTAGAGGAATCCCTGTACCGGTAGAGCCAATTGCGATTTCTTAGTTTTATTTTGTGTCCTATTAACATTTTGACGTTTTTATTGTGCCAATAATTGAATTAGAAACGTCAACTATGATTAGAACAAAAACTATGCAACAATAGTAGAACATATATATTATATACATATGTAATATGTAATATGTCTTTATTGTCACTGTAATTCATATCGGGTAGGCCTATACTGTCTAGCGGTAGTGCTGGTATAGTGTTCAGACATCATGATGCAAAGAATTGCAGCGATTGGCAACTGTTGTCACATTATTATACATGTATATCTTATTTGTATCTTTTGGGGTTTGTTGTTGTTTTATTGATCTGTTTTTCTTCTCATTATTAGGCCTACCTATCTAAATATGTCGTGCAACTGCGGGATTGATCATACTCACTTCCGGTGTGCGGGCTATCTAAATATAGTATCTTGTTATGTCGTGCAACTGCGGGATTGATCAGACTTCCGGTGTGCGGGCTGGCTTGTTTCAAGGGGCGTAACCCGTCGGAGGGACATACCGAACACAAATATGCACGTGTTTACGTCAGTGGTGAATAATTAACGTGCAAACTCCCACCATGTCGTGCTTATTTTTATTCTTCTGCCAGAGATTGAGAGATAAGACATATTGTACCTGAGATATGACCTGAAGTGGGTTCAATCTTCTCTACTCTGTGCCAATGTGTGTCACTCTTACTTATCTTTGTCAACTAGTTCTTGACTGCTGCGAGTTGGACATCCGCCTATTCTAATTGGATTCGGAAATGATTCCAGACCAATATACACTAATACTAATATACAATAATGTTTTCCAATTTAACGCGTGGAGCAATGTCTTGTAGCATTTAGTATGACATTTGGCGTGTTTTGAGGTCTCTTATTTCACGAAGCTCTCTTATCCACTAAAAGACCATAAAGCTCTCTTTGTCGATAGCCAATACACTGCAAAGACAGCGCTATGGTATCGTTGTGGATAAGAGAGTTCTGTGAAAGGATGCATTAACTGTTTGTGTGGTATTAATTTTTAGTTTGGGTGAGCCTTTTGTGACAAGATGGTGAGTGACGTATAAACACGAATAATTAGGAATGTCAATGAAATCTCACAATTTAAAAAAACGGACAAATATGGAAATATATGTGTGTAGAATCCACTTAAAGTAACAGAAAATATACAACAATAACCTAAAAGATTGAAACAATTGTATGTCTATTGGAACCAAAGTCTAATCCATTGCAATGCATTACATAATAATGTGTTGCTTCTATAATGAATTGCATATATTTTCCTTGTCAATGCCGAAGATGTAGCCGTGCACTTGGTAAACAATTGTGCGCATTTAATGGGCGGGTGCAATCTATTGTTCGGGTATCACATTAAAAACGTCCACATATTTTATTGAAAAATCAGCATCGATTTGAAACCTCACGAGATGCATGGTGCTAGATGAAAGAGACCACGACGTCTGCACACAGGATCTGATTGTAATTATTCATTACAGAGGCGTTGACAACCTAACAAGAACACTTGGTTGGAAATAAGGTATTCATGAATTAGTTTTGAATTCAACGTAGGTCCCTATGTATTCTCTATCTCGCTCTCTCTCTCTCTCTCTCTCGCTTTCTCTCTCTCTCTCTCGTTCTCTATTCCTATCTCTCCCTCTTGCCATCCTCTCTCTCTCTCTCTCCCCTCTCTCGCTCGCTCTCCTTCTCTCCATTCCTTTCTCTCCCTCCTTCCCTCCCCTCTCTGTCTTTCTTTCTCCCTCCCCTCTCGCTCTCTCTATCTCCTTCCCTCACTCTCTCTCTCTCCCTCTCTCTCCCTCCCTCTCTC
>JAVCKZ010061673.1:0-15321 GCA_034780755.1 Lepetodrilus elevatus
TTCTCTGTTCGTTCATCATACAACATACGGTCATAGAGATAAGATTGTTGAAGTTTGTTTCTCTGTTCGTTCATCATACAACATACGGTCATAGAGATAAGATTGTTGAAGTTTGTTTCTCTGTTCGTTCATCATGCAACATACGGTCATAGAGACGAGCTTATTGAAGGTTAGTGTTTGTTTCTCTGTTCGTTCATCATACAACATACGGTCATAGAGGCGAGCGTATTGAAGGTTAGTGTTTGTTTCTCTGTTCGTTCATTATGCAACACCGAGCACAGACCACATTAACACAGGACATACAAGAATCAGACTGCTATTTTATTTGTCGGAGGTATGTTGGCTAGGGACTTCAGTACAATAATGACCAAAATTACAATGTGTATACACTAAAAAGTATACATAAGAACACATCTCTTTATAAGAATACAAAGCTGTCAGCAGCCAGAAATTTCAATAAAAAAAGGCATAGCGGTGGATAAACATAGATAAAAATATGTGTATAATATTAGTAATACGATAGCAAATTTTCAGCATGCCAAAAATAAAATCACTAAGGCAAATTCTTATTCTTGAAGACCTTCCTAACCCTCCCCCTGCTGAATAAGGCAATTTGGGGCATCTGCGGTTACCTTCAGCATGGAGAGGGTTAAAGACTATCTGAAGGCAGCAATGATATGAATGTAGTGCACACATCAATACATCTAGGATGACGATATGTTTCCTTCTTTTCCCCACGATATGTTTCCTTCTTTCCCCCGTCATATTGAAAAAAGTATAATAAGTAAAAGCTTACATTGAACATTACATGAACAAAGGTGTGGCTTTTCTATTACAACTTGTAACTCATTGTCATTGAGCATTACGTGAAAACATGTGCGGTTTTTCTAATATAACTTAGTGAAATAGATACACTGAGTATTGAGTATACATCTATATATACCATTACTAATGAATGTAATACATGTATTAATCTATATTCTAAAAATAGCTTTTCAAACTCACAAAATTAAGAAACTGCGAATAACAAATGTACATGACCTTACATGTTGTTCCCTTTGAAATATATAAGAATATATGGACTGATAGTGGAACTACCATAGATACCATAAGTTTACATCTTTCATTTGACTATACAAATTGAGCCTTACAAATATTGGTGCTTACGAGACTAGCTATTACATACTGTATATTACAAAGACACATATGTGCAATAATCAGATAACTCCCAGAATCCACCATAATTTAGATTATGAAAGACCATAAATAGTTTAAAGGGTATGAAATACCAGTATACAAGTATGAAATAGTTATGGACGAGCTTGAATTGTTTCCACATAAGTGGTAAAGACTAATATTACCAGAAGAAATGCCTGGATCAAAGCACCAAATAAGTTCTACAGTGTCTAGTAGAAACAAGAATGAAGATTAAAATATACAAATTTAATAAAATAATCTATTAATTGCATTATCAAAGAATGCTAATAATTGCATGTCGTATTCAAACATAATCCCTGTATTAGCGTACAAGTATATTACATGTTTGTTGCATAAATTTGGTACATTTAAAAAAAAGCACAATGTGTTTTATATATAAAATATTCCTGGATTTTTATATCATCATTGATGAAAGGTCATGAATAAAAATAAAGTTGGCTAAGATGCATGAAAGTCACAGTGGAAAATAACACAGAAATATTGTTAAATAGTAAACACATGCTTAGCCAATAATAGGTGACATCTCTGGTATTTGTATCTCATTTCATAATTAAAAAATGAAAGAATGAATGGAAAAAAAAGAAAAATGTATTATGCCAAATATACATAATGTAGTGTCAGAAGTATGCCATTTGCCTATATGACTATGACATGTGTCAATAAAAATTGAAAACAATAATACTTTCCTACACCTCTTATAAATGCCCATTCTAATATACAATGTAATAACAAGTTTAGAAAAAGAATTAAGACAAAAAATCTAAACTATGTGGATGTTCTTAATCTTAATACTATTTCTTTTGTTATTACTGCACCTACTTGTGCAATGTAAACTCTACATTTTGCGACTAGACAAATGATTGGATGAGTGATTTTTGTCGCAGTGGGAATATTTCACCCATACATGACTTGCTGACAAAACCTTAAATTAAATACATGTATGTACAATGCTTCAACACCATTATTATGAATAGAAAGAAACTTGTCATAAATTTAATATGTATACATGAATAATAATTTAGCTCACACAATGACTTCTAATGTTTTCTTCCAGTTCCTCAGTATGTAATATTGTATCTGACAGATCATACTCTAGGTCATTTTAAGAGCACTTCCTATAGCTACAGCATTGAAGCAACCATAAAATCTCCAAATGTATGTCCTCTTCACTACCTCAATGGAGAGCCTTCAAACTGAACGAATAGTAATCTTTACAACAAATGCTGAATTCAATAAGCATTATGCGATCATAGTATTATACATAACAAGATTGTACTAATTCCTAGAGGTGATAGCATAAATAAAAGAAAACATCAAACTACCCGGTACTGTACTATGGTGGATATTTCGTGACTGGTGATAGTTCAAACTTTGGCACAATAAAATTGCGAATATGGCTACAACTTGGAAACACATAACATGATAGGTATGATAACCACACCCTGTTAGTCAACAAATGAAGAATGGTGCATATAATGCTAAACTGTGGCAACATGATTTACACAAATGTATGATACAGTATTTCTAAAACTTTTAAACATAATAAATAAAAGAACAAACATATCTTTAAAAAAATAGACAAGATGTCTAAAGCGATTGTGGTTAATAATTCAAATCAACAAATCTGTGAGTGGCAATGCATTCTATAGATATACAGGATAGCTACAGTGTGAACTAATATACTAGTATATAGAGAGAAAAGTTCTACGATGGTAATAGATACGGTACTAGAGCAAAGCTCTTTAATTAACTCAGTAAAATAGCATACACACTCAATATCCTTACTACTTAATAAACTGAACTACCATATTGACTAGTGTTGGCACATGGAATTCATACTTATGAATAATAGGATATGTAATGTAAATGTAAATAGGTAGATTAATGAATCCACATAATGTGTAGTACATAAATATATATAGAGTAATAGCATAGCTAGTTGTCCTACTAACTTAAATGCAATTACAAATAAAATCTGACATTTGATCATAACTAAAGTAGTAATTAATTTTATCTTTAATAATACTAAAACATGCTAAAACCACAGTATAAAAATAGTTGGGTTTTTTTTAAACAATGTTTTAAATGGCACTTGATCTGAACATTAAAAAAATATACTTTAGATGGTTTTTCGGTGTAATATAACAAAAATAGAAACATGAAGAACAAGTCATAAAAATGAAATAATATACATGGAAAATATGTTGAGGAAAACAAATACTTTCTGACAACAGAATAATCTCGATTTTGTTCAGATTATAAATTTCAGGAAAGTACACACAATATTACCATCTGACCTGGACCAGTTTCAATGGTGAGTTCAATAGACATTACCCTGGTATACAGGGATCGATCTTAACACTAGCCCGAACCCTTTAATCACAATGTTAAAGGTATCCTTTAGGATTAGTAGAAATTTAAGGTTTTGTAACAAATTTGTTATTTGAATCATTATCCGGGCTAGTAGCTTTGAAAAGTTAAGTTCTATCCCTGCGGCATGATAAGGCTGGGTTACTCAGGAGAAAAAAATACATATTTAAATAAAATACATGATGTAACGTAGGTACAGAAAATTAATAGCTGGCATAAATGGAACATTGCATAGGAATTAATTAATTTAATTAATTGTACATATATTAACATGATTGAGACTACGGTTCAAACTAAATGTACATTTGAATAAGAGGGTGTTACATAATAAAATCAATGGATGACCATGATGGCCGTATTGAATCTAGTATACTGATGTCACAAATCTTGCTATGCACACATGTATGTGTACTAAAACATATCCATAATGTAAGATGATGCATCATATCATGATATAAATACAAGTTAAATATTATCAGATCTTGCAAGTATATTTATATTATTCATTATTTAATGGCATTTGTGATTTATTTGTCATGTTTATTGCAAAATAATACTTGTTCTTGAATTTATTCAAGAAATTGAAGCAAAACCTGAGATTAATTGCAGCATTAGTATGTTATAACCCTCTCCCTATTTGAGGGAACTGCAGATGCCCTTATGAAACAATGATTGTCATTTATCTAGCATGGTTGAAGTTAAGACAAGTCTATTTGTCTTGTCTTGAGATGTTCTGACAACAATGGTTGAAGACTAAATGGCGCTACATTCAGACACAAGGTCTTAGTTGACTCACAAATGCGCGGCTACAGGCTTTTTTCTTGCATGATTGTTGACACTTTTCGGTACGATAATCTGGAAGTCCCTAGGATCTTTCTTCTTCTCGTCTGTGTATTCAAGATCATGACAAATCATCTCATAGCAAGTATTGCGATTACACTCCAAACACATCTTGATATTCCCAGTAGGGTGGCAATACTTGTAGTACGACAACTGACTGATGATATGAAGACCTGTTAGTGTCAGAACTGCGGCAAACCCTCCAACATGAACCAGCTCCCCGACAACGGAGGAATGCAGAAACCATACAATCAGCATAGACATGTTCTCCGCGTAGAACACACTATAAAACATCAAGTATCTAAAGCGGGTAGGACCTTCTTTCAAATTCAGGAAACAGAATATCATCACATACCCGCATATCACGTTAAAGATCTTCTCCAGACAGATGTTGTTGTAGAAGCACGTTTTCTGACACATGAGCCACACGGTGATGAAGACCCAGTGAACGCCCAGAGGGATGAACACGATGGCGTGGAACGACGACGCGAACAGACAGATGCACAGGACCCGCACGCCCACCTCGCTGGCTCGCCAGACGAAGTAGAACGGAATCGACCGCTTCGACATTTTCTTCTTTTCCGATCTGGAGAATCTCAGCGACCTGTGGTACGCGACGAGTGACACAGCTAAAGCCAGCCAGGAGGACAAGAGGGTAAACAAACGTATGTACCCTGGAAGAAGAAGAATTGGAGATTAAATAAACATGATTAAACATGCATATAGTTTGCAATTGGAAATTTAAATGCATTGAAACCTATAATATGCCATATAGTCCTTGTCAGACATTGGTGGAACTTTTGCTTTGATTTTTAAAATGATCCTTTTTGGAATACAGTTTCGAAAGTAGAAATAAATAATGAAATATATTTTTGAAAGTCTGCTAGCTTTAATTAGCATAATAATATTCATTTTTTTCACTTATATCCGGGCTTGTCAATTTAGAGCAGGAGAAAACCTGCAACATTCATAGTAAATTTGTAGTGCTTAATGTTGCAGTAGACCTGCAAGCGCCGGCTGGTACTGACAGACCAAGGATAATATCTGCATATACCACGCTACAGACCGCACATCCTATCAACCGGCATCAGAAAGAACTTTGACAGCATTGCTGCTGCTAGCTTCCCAGGATGAGATTTGAACTTGCAGCCTTTGGCCCACGAAGTCAACTCTGCTACTACCTGCACCAACATACTAATAATTACGAGCAGACTAAACCATTATAAATAAGCATGCCTAGATCGCTAGATTTCAGATGTTATTCTTACATCCCACCACATCTTCCTCTGGTTTCAGAATGATCCAGATATACAGCTGGTAGGTCAGTTGTGGTGCCGACTCCAGGAAACTTTCAAAAAGTCTCAACAGGCAGGCGTCCACATCCTCGTACAGCATCTTCAAGTGATAGCGATTCTTCTCTTTCACATTCTCTGTCTTTGCTCTCTTCACCGACATGATGCCATAGTACAGGTATTCAGAGATTCTGAAATCATGTACAGTGTTCGAATTAATAGGGGGTCCGGGGGTCATTTGAAAATCTGCAATGTTAAAGGTATCTGTGTAACCCCTGAAAATTACAGATTTTACCACCTTTAACATTGGGCCTATGGAGAATGACCCCCTCATTATTTTCAATATTTCTAACACTGATATAGATATATCTGGTGTTCAACAATACTGAGAAAGTTACTTAGGATACTTGTATTTGTATATATACAATCAGCAATTTAAAAATAACAAACACCCACAAATGGAAAGTATTGATGATGATTGAGCATATTGAGATAGAATATTTACATACAGTAGACCTCACATATACTGGCCTCGGATAAACCCGACACTCGAATCTGAAGTCCTGTTCCATCTAACGCTAATAACGGCATGCGTATAACAGACTTTGCTTATAACGGACAAAAATAGCCGGCCCCAATGAGTACGTTATATATGCGAGGTCTACTGTATTTAGTGTTATTCACTGGGGGATCAATGAAGAACACTTAATGAAGACATTTTTACCTGAAGGCTGGTCCAATTTGCAAAAGTGTCATGAGAAATCGTAATGTCCAGAGAACGTTAGACGTCTTATATTTAAGCAAATGTTCCCTCTTTTCCTTATTCTTCAAAGCAGCTTGTTCTTTTCTATAATCCAGTAAGTACCAGTGCATACCAAGTCCACAGGTAACAATTGAAGGTCCCGCTGTTAGAAACAGGGATACAATTCCATAAAGTAGTTTTCCTTCTTTAAAATACTTAACGACTAGATGGATATCCGTTCCGATGTCGGCAAAGAATATTATAATGGATGCAAATCCAATAACCACGTCAAACGTCCCAAAGTTGTACTGAAAGTCTGGAGCATCACGTCTCAGTGAGACTCTCACTTTAGACTCTTCCACGATCTCTTTTCTATATAATCCTAGGTCCCTAGAATCGTTTGGTCTACAGACATCATGTTCTTCAATTATCTCGTTCCTATTATTTCGAGGTAGAAAATCGACGACGTCTGCAGTGCCAGTGAGATTGAACAGACGTTCTCTGTTTGGTGGTTGAATCTCACCGTCGAGATGGTCGGCATGGTTGTCGTTAGATTCAAGCTCTAGATATAATTCTGGCGGTAACTCTTCCTGTCGTCTGGAAAACGGTATCTTGTTCCGCGAACGCATGCTTAGAGCCAGATTATTGAGAGCATGACATTACGCCATGACATCAAACTATCGAAAGTAAACAGGTAAAATTATGAAGTAAATTTTAGTGACAGGAAGTAAAACCAGATGATAAGGGGACATAATTCGATATACTTCCTGTTTAGGGAGTATTTATTACACCTATGCATATATTCTGTGAAATTATGTTCTTTGTTAACAGCTGGTTAATATAATTCAATATTATTTATTGAATTTGTTCTAATATTATATGTGATGCAAATTGATTCTGCAAAGATTTGTTATACAGTGTATCTATTATTTGAATAATAATGATAAATATCATGTGTGTAAGTATTTCTCCCTCACAGTGTGGCTCGCTCGTTCAATGTTGACAATTTCACGTTAATGCGTTTATTTTTCTATATCTTCATCGTGTTTTGATCTAATGATCTGATATACACTCCTGCAATATCCGTTCACTAATCTAAACCTATTTTAGTTTTCGGAGCGATATACATATTAGCTGTTTCATGATAGCTGCACACTTGGATTAGTGTAAAGAATAATAGGTACTCGGTTTTCGTTCACTGTAAACATTCAGTTGGTGGCAAGTGTTTCGTCCCCTATTCCGTTGCGTCCCAAGTCATTTCACCTGCACATGTGCATTTTCGCTTCAACATGAATAAGGAGATTTTATTTTTGGTATGTGCATTTTACCCCACCTATTTTTTTAGGAACGTTTTTGCTTCATCTTTTAATAAAACTAAAAAGTAATAACTATTTTTGAATGAAACTCTTGATTTTTGTCATACTCTGACGAACAGTCATAATGTCATTGTGAGAAAAATATAATAATTAATATGATGCGAACATGGGTGACACAGGGTTTACGTGAAGCAGGAATCCTGCGTACTTGACGCATTAAACAGACAAACTTCTCCTTCCTAGACCACTGTTTCATCACATCTCGTGCAACACATTATTTGCAAATCATAAATCAAAATTCATAAATATTCTAAAAGTCTTCATAATCCAAACAATAGATAACAGCCACATTTAGATCAAAATTGTATACACTATGTGGCTATATTGAAGTATATTGGAGCAATGTTTTACCGTGAAAGATACGTGTTAAAATATGGTGGGGGGTGAAAATGTCACAGGAAAAATATGGGTGCTATACTGTCATGCATTTGAGGTGGATTGACTGGAGGCACAACATATATAATAGGGGGCGAAACAACATAAATCCCATTCAGTAATCTCGCACCCACAATATTATTTTTTTATGATATTTCTGAAGAATATTAACTGGCAAGTATACTGATGGTAAAAATTGAAGCACCACCAGTATTTTTAGGGAGATGCATGAGTGTAGTATTTATTGTAATATGGTAATTTTTAAAGGCATAATATCACAGATATTTATGATTGTTTTGGACTAGTTCTTTAGCTAATGTGGTATTGATATGTTGTGCCTTGTAGGATGTGTTATCGATGGAGCCATCTGGCGGAAGTGAAGGTTTTCCAGACAGGCCTGGGGTCCGCGGAGGAACGTCACATGGTGGAGTGCCAGTGTACCCGCGCCTTCATCAGGCACGTGCTTGTTTGAATAGCCACTAGTATGCCTATACAGGGGTTATGCATTTTGTTCATTATTTCATTCATTTGAACTGTAAGGGTGAGAGATTCCTGCTGTGAACTAAAAAGACATTTAATATTTGTATCACCATTCGGGCTAGTAAGTTTTAAAGTTATTTGCTATTATTTGATTGAAACCATATATTACCACTCATAGAAATTGACTACCGTATATCATAGTAACTGAAACGAATAAACTTTCTAAGTAAGTGTTTATAACCATTTATATCCACAGTGATTCCAAATTGTTCAAACAAGGTTTGTGGGTCGAGTCTGCTTCTGAAGATGATGACGATGATGACGAACTTGATGACGACGGAGAAGAGAAAGGTGACGTTGCTGAAAACAAAGAAAGCTTCTCACCTGTTGCCACGGTTGCAGAGGAGACTGGGGTTGAAGATGATAAGACGGTAAGTAAAACCATGAACGACAGTCATAGACAGTGTTTTGAGGGTGGTGGGATATTTCACAGTAATTTCAGTGACCCTGCCATGGTTAGGTAAGTCCCGCAAGTTGTGACTGCTAGAGATTTCATGGTGAGCAACGTAGAAATTGGACCAATATACGGACAATTTTCTTTCCAATTAGCATGATCATTACCAATTATTTATAGACAATTAACTGTTGCTTAAAGAATGTTAAATATAAGATAATAGAGATTCACATAAGTACAAATGTAATATTAATGTTTGAGAATATTCCGAAACAAACCAAGATTTGATTTTATGTAGATTGTATTGTAAGTTACCTACAGTCTACAAGAGAAATGTTATTTATCAACATTACCATGTTAATAGAAATTGTTTAATTTATTGCAGTACTAAATATTGAAGCTTTAGATAATTATTTTATTAATAATTCACCTATATCAATTGAAACTATATTAAAACAAATTTTCCTTATAAATTACTGTCAATTCATGCATTATTGATCGTATTGTGACATTATTTTCGTCAAGGTCAGTAAGGATGGATGGCAGGCCAGTGAAGCAGTGGCAGCTGATGGCGACATCCAGGCCGTTTCCACGGAGCTGGAGAGAGTGTCTGTAGCAGGCGGTGACGCTGAGAGTCCAGCATCAGTTGATGTCGCTGAGGAGCAGGAGGAGGAGCCGGAGGAGGAGGAGGAACTTATAGACAAGCAAGAGCTCCTGGTCATGCAGCAGTTGGGTCTTCCCGTCAACTTCGGAGCTCGGAGGGAGGCAAAGAAAATCGTTCAGGTAATTTTTAACGTTGAATAATCAATCGCCTTTTGAATATTCTTTTTAATATTCATAATAATTTGTTCAGCGCGATCAGTTGTTATCATGATGCTGTTTTAACCTTCTCCCTGCTGAATAAAATCAAAGTGTTCTATTTATTTATGTGATTGGGCAAGTTAACTCGCCTTCAGCAGGGAGAGGGTTAAATGGTACTTCTAAACTTAATTTATATTTATTTTTTTATTTGATTGTGTTTGGCACGTATCGTGAAACAATAACTTACTCACCCTTTTATTGTGTAGCAATGATTTTACATGAGTGAAACAGTTGATGGAAATTGTTCTTTATTAAGCCGTAATTAACTCACTAATTCTATTCACTCAACTCACTCGCTCATTCCTCAGTCATCATACTGCATTAGTTTTCACTACCTTTTACTTTTATACTATTATGACATATACTACATCTATTATTCTTCATTTCAGTCTGAGAAAACATCTTCAAGACACAATCCCAAAAAGAAGAGGAAGAAAGGAAAGAAATCAAAGAAGAAGAAAGAAGCAAACCATACTGAGAGGTCCACCAAGCTCTGCTCAGCTTCCACAGAGGTCAAGGTCGGAGCTGACAGCGAGGTCGAACCGACCATGGACGTGGAGACGGCATGGAATGAGTTCTGGACAAAGTACGGCGAGATGGTAGTGTGGCAGGGCTGGGTGGCGAAGTACCCGGACCATATCGACTACGACAAGCTGACCGTCCCGCCTTCTGCGTGGGAGGTAGAGGTGGAGGCGGAGATTATCTGTGACGTTGAGGACGATGAGGCGCGGTCTGATGGGGTTGATGGGAAGGACGATTGTGTCGAGGTAGAGGCAGAACTTAATAGTGAGGATCATACTCAGAAATTTGACAAGACACAGAGCATAATTGCAGAAAAACCAAGATCAAATTGTCCAGAAACACCTGAATCAAACCATGCTGAAGTAGCGTCCTCCATAGGTTGTGATTCAGATGGAGTGGTTAGCAAGGGTGAAAGTGAAAGCTTCATTGAAATGCACTCCAAATGTGTCGGTACAATCGAAGAAGATAATTTACATTTCAGTACAGAATGCAGTCAAGAAATAGGCACTGAAATGAAAGAAAGTACAGAAAACAATTTCCTCGTGAGGAATGGTGTCGCGTACAACCAGGCAGTCGAGAATACAATGAAATCCCGGACGGAGATAGATGTCGTCGACGGCGAATCGTGTGTCACGGACACCGACGGTTCTCTGGTTGACATGATGCACAGCTACGCCCGAGTTCAACCGGTGTCCGAACCTGACACCGGAGAAACTGAGCAGCCCGAGAAAATCGGCGGACCCGTAGACGAAGAAATGACGGAAGCCGAGGCGGACTGCGACAAGATGTGGGAGGAACTGTGGGAGGACCACGTACTGGAGACGCACTGGTATCATTACAACAGGTTCACCTCCTGGTTCAACCAGAGCCTGGAAAACTATCACGCCTTGAAGGATGGAGGAGGGACAGTTGTGGAGGGCGTCGTCCGTGTGATGCCGGACTACAGTCTGGAGGTCCTTCAGGGAGAAGTAGCTGATGGTGGTGGTGATGATGGTGCTGGTGGCGGTGGTGCTGGTGATTGTGACCATTCAAGTCTGCATCATCAGAGCAACGGACTAGACCATGACGTGTGTTGTAAGAAGCCTGTGTCTGACGTGACTGATCAGAAACACTCAGTGTGTACAGATGGCAGCGGTTGCTCTGTGTCAGCTGGAGGTGATGCTCAGTTGATGCCAGATCCAGTTCCAGTTGGGCAGGACATACTTGGGCAGGACATGTCTCAGGGTAGTAAAGACATGCCTCAGGGTAGGAAAGACATGTCTCAGGGTAGTAAAGCGCCGGGTGGGGGCAGGGTTGACAGCCACCCAGTGTCAGAAGCGGTGGGTGTTGATGGTGAACATCCGGATCAGGACGGTGATGACTGGGAGCCGTGTGACGGAGGCAGCAAAGGCAAGAGGAGGAGGAGGCGAAGCAGCTCCAGCAACTATCAGTCCACTTCCAGTCACGGTACGCTGATCTCCCTTTAACCCTCTCTTTGCTGGATTAGGCACAGGCCCTACTCTTTAGGACATCTCTAGTTGTCTTCAATATGTTAATATCCTTGAAATCCGATCTAAACCCACAAATTTGACCAAAAACTAATAGTTCTATGCAATGTAATGTTATTTCGTTAAATTATCATCTTACTGTACTAATCCAGAATACTAATCATCACAACTCCAACTGCTCTTAGTTTCAGGTAGTGCGATGCGTACTCACAGGTCGTCGCAATCCAGCAACGGGGATGGAGATGATCCTCCTGAATCATTTACAACAAATCTCCCGAGAAGGTCAGTAAGATGTTCCTTTAACTCTTTTATTCCCTAAGGAGCAGTGTCTGTCCAGCAGCATGATGATACTAGACCTGTATAATGTGATACTAATCCAGCGTGGTGTGTATTCCAGTCACGAGATAGACGAGGTGCCCAGGAAGAAGAAGACTGTCAGAGAGACGCTAGAATCGCTGGGATACAAGTTGTCGGCAGAGGAGGGTGCCACGGGGTGAGTGTGGAAAACTTAGGCCCCGTTTCTTTCAAAGTGTTTGGAGTACTCTGGATGTCAATGGAACGTCTCGCACACTGCAGTCTGTACTCGCTGGCAACTCTTTGCCGCCATCTTGCTTGTGCGAGACATGTGCGAGTCATTCCTTTCACTCAGTACAGCTTACTGGCGTGACGTCGCCTGTCTGAGAACACTTTGCACAGTTGTAAGGTAGTTGATGTCCGGTTCCCTTGACTCATTCATACTTTTTCCATGTCGTTTTCATATATATATAGCAGTTGTTATATTTGTGTGTGAGGATATCACTAAATTATTATATCTTTCATTCACTGTCTTGTTCATAAAAATTGAAGAAAATTTAATATAAAATTGATTAAATTATAAGAATTCACAAAAAAATAGAATTGCATCATTTCTATGTTATTGTCTTTCTTATCTCGTATTTCAGCAACAAAATTCCACGGATAACAGAAGGTCACGTGACATTTAAAGAGGCGCGGACAGTCAGCCAGACGAAGAATCTCAATCTCGGCCAGAAACCAGTTCACATAAAGTTTGACGATGATGGAAATGTTGTCAAGAGTAGAACATTATCGAAAGTGAAATCGTTCTTGCAAAAGATTAATTCTGGCTTAGTATCGGGCGCATCTGAACAGGAACATCCGAGCAATAAGACAGCCAGAGATTTCGGGGATCTCACGTCAGAGGACGAACACAATGTTAGCGTAGATAAGGAATTGAACTTTATTGACGAGGAGTTTGATGTGAGCGCAGAAAAGCATGAAGAACTCAATGTAAGCACAGAAAAGGAAGAAGATGTTGATGTGAGCGCAGATAAAGAGGAAGATGTTGATGTGAGTGCAGATAAAGAGGAAGAAGACGTCGACAAGATGGAGGAAGAGATGAAGGAACACTGGGATATGGTCGTCACTAAGCAAAAGAAGAAGAAAAAGAAAAAGAGGAAGCGACAGTTAGTGCCGATGCCACAAGACGTCGCCAACGATGCCGAGCTGAAGAAGTATTGGTTCCAGAGATATCGACTGTTCTCTAAGTTCGACGAGGGGATAAAGTTAGATAGAGGTATGATGGATCTGACATCGTTTACAGATTTGTTTTATCATACTCTCTGCCGAACTATAGCATCACTTCTCTATTCGACCCATCTGGTCGAACATTTTGGCTTTTTGCGTGAAATTAATTATGATAGTATTTCAAATCTGAAAGTAACCTTTAAAAACCTTTAATGCGATGATGCAAAATAATTAACACATTTTTTCCCTCTGATATTATAAATTTATATGTTTAATCTTTTGTTCTTCTTCTTCTTCTTCTTCTTCTTCTTCTTATTATTATTATTATTATTATTAAACTCGAGCTGTTATTTCCAGAGAGCTGGTTCTCAGTGACTCCAGAGAAGATTGCGGAACACATCGCAGAACGGTGTCAGTGTGACACAGTGGTTGATGCATTCTGTGGAGCGGGGGGAAACGCCATCCAGTTTGCCTTCAGCTGTGAGAGAGGTAACTGTGTTTAATAGGCGGGTGGGCCTCTGTGTTTTCTGGACTGTTCCATGTTCAGGGAATTATTCAGATTTAACGAGTTACCTCCCTTAGGTTCATCTGAACCAGTTATCGGTTGTGGATGTGGAGTTTTTGCGATTGTGTTGTGAGTTCACAGCCTACCATTAGTTCAATGAAATATCATTGAAATATGTACTTAACATTAGAAAACATTAATGATAGTCTTTCTTTTTTTTTACTATTGTGTTTCTTTTTCTTTTCATAGTTTGTTTAAAATTTCCCAGTATATGTACTAGCATCTGTCTCATTAATATACCATACATGCTTTTCGTATTCTAATTTTTATTATCAGTGATATCTATTGACTTTACATAATCTGACACCATAACCCCCATAAGATATTTCTCTAGTGCAGCACAATGTCATTGTTATTATTATAATTATTATTGTCATCAATGCCATCACAGCGTCATAACATACACCTGTGTTTCCTATCAGTGATAGCTGTGGACATAGACCCCGACAAGATCACGCTGGCACAGCACAACGCGGCAGTGTACGGGGTGTCGGACAGGATCGAGTTCATCATGGGTGACTACATGCAGCTGGCCCCCCAGCTCAAGGCAGATGTGGTCTTCCTCTCTCCCCCGTGGGGCGGACCCGACTACCTGGGAGCTGAGGTGTACGACCTGGAGACCATGATAGACCTCCATGCATATCCTTTCTTACTGCCTCCGATTTCTGTTTTAGCCAATGTAGGCATAGGTGTTCTATTGTAGTGATTATGTACAATCAGAATTATGATTTCTAAATTTGACCAATTTGGAATAATTCTATGGGATATTAAATTTTTCAACTCAAAATCCATATGCCGTAATGATGTACCGGTGTCTGTATTCTGCAAAACGATAATTTCACTTTTATTTTCCTTAACTAGTTTACTTCCAGAATATTTGAAGTGTCAAGAAAAATCACACCAAATCTGGCTTTCTTTGTTCCAAGGAATGCCAACCTTGAACAGGTATGTTAATGTTTTCCAAAATGAGTAGATGTTTTGAATTCACTGTTTGAATATGGTAAGACTTTTCAAGAACCACTTGTGGTACGGTTCCAGAAAGCATATTAATAAAATTTGCAAACACTGAGTATACTAGATTTTTCGGAAGATCGTTATAATGACTTTGTACGATGTGTGACAGAAAAGAAAGTTTGTACAAATTATAAACTAGCCAGTACGTCGAGTGCTTTCTAAACACAACTCACAAGGATAATATTTCACAAGGAACTAGAT
>JAVCKZ010061684.1:0-15320 GCA_034780755.1 Lepetodrilus elevatus
ATGACAATTTCGTCACACATATTTACTACCATTTGTCATTAATTCCTGGTATTGTCATTAAATCCTGGCCTTTTCCGAGATGACAGTTTTGTCACACATATTTACTA
The DNA here is from genome assembly GCA_034780755.1 of Lepetodrilus elevatus. NCBI lineage: Eukaryota > Metazoa > Mollusca > Gastropoda > Lepetellida > Lepetodrilidae > Lepetodrilus > Lepetodrilus elevatus. The sequence continues at coordinate 108 of JAVCKZ010061684.1, forward strand.
CCATTTTTCATTCATTCCTAGTATTCTCATTAAAACCTAGATATTTTCCACGATGACAATTTCGTCACACATATTTACTACCATTTGTCATTAATTCCTGGTATTGTCATTAAATCCTGGCCTTTTCCGCGATGACAGTTTTGTCACATATTTACCACCATTTGTCCTTAATTCCTGGTATCGGCGCCAATAAACGCGGGGATATGCCTGGCTTTAAGCCGGCGGATATGGAATCAAGTCTGGGATTGATTCCTCCGCGCAGATGCAAAGATGGTACAACGTCGACACTCGTGGTCTGTGTGTTAACGGACGCAATGAATTTCCTGATCGATGCCTACTGTTGCCGTGTGTAGTCGAGCAATACGTACAACAAAGGTATGCATTTGTTCTCGAGAACTCTTCGATTAACACACACTTGAGGTCTGTAGTTCCTTAAATCAAGCTTACATGGTAGGTACATTATATTTTTTAACTTTGATATTTATTTTAGCTTTAGATCCCGAAATAGTATAAGAATATATAAAAAAAGATAAAATATATTGTTTGTGTTAAAATTTAAATAGATAAAATAGTCAGTAGAAATATTTTGTTAACATTTTGATTTCGAAAAATATAATACTAGTATTCAGTAGAAAGAATTTGTTAACATTTTGATTTTGAAAATAAAATATTCAGTAGAAAGATTTTGTTAACAATCATTAAAAATAACATATTCAGAAGAAAGAAAAAGGCGGATTGTGGTTATGGATTAGTTCTAAATATCAAATTTAGCTTACAACACTGTTTTAAATTGATACAAGCCAACATTTTCTGATATTCACAAGTTTGTAATATTTATCACGTGCTAACTCTGTGTGGTTTATAACGCAACAGAAGGCAATATACATCTATTACTCAAATTTCACCAAATAAAGTGATTGCAGATTGCATGCGCGATGGAGTACAATATTGTTTTATAAATAAAACTTGCATTTGATTGGAGTCGGGAATTTGTCTAGTACGTTTATATGACATGGATATTGGAGCTATGCAAACAAACTGCCGTTGTTAAAGTATTCGCTCCAAGCTGCATCTTTGGTCCTAGGTACAATATGGCTGCCATTAAACGTCAGCAAATTTGCTTAAGAGGTATAAACTGAAAACTGGATAGATTGAGAATTTTACGAGCATGCCTAACAATGGGGGTAATTCGGTAGCAGGGGTAGGGGAGTTTATAACATGACACTCACACATACACACAGAACGAGACTACGGGAGAGTTCACAGTACACTTCAATAGTCCTGGTACTGCAGGAGGATGACCAAGAGATGTTGAGGTATATCCTTCACCACGTCCGTCCGTTGACGAGGTACGGAGACGACGACAGGGAGTTGGTGGTCACCCCACCCGTGTTGTACCCACCCAGTGGGTGGTGGAGCACCGACAGATTGGCGGATTGGGAGGCGATCGCACTGTGACTGAGAGTTCCCGAGATCTCCGCGAGAGTTGGCGACCCCAGGGGGTTGGAATGAGATAGGTTCTTAGCGGACGACACTGCGCATGACGAGTGGAGGGGTGTGTGATGCTGCAAGGGTGGGGACACGGCGTTGTGGCCCGACCCCGCAGACTGACTCTGCTGATGATGATGCTGCTGTTGATGACCCCCACCTCCTCCACTTCCGCCGCCGCCATCGTTGCTGGAACCGGAACACGGCTTCCCGTCCTTCACCAACACCGGAACTGCGACTCTCCGCGGTGAGGGATTGTTCGAATTTGACTGAGAATTGGTGCCGTTGTTCGACCCTTGGGTGGACTGAGATCCTGACGACGACGAGGACGACGACCTCGCGTTGCTCTGGTCACTGGAGTTGTCCTTGCTGGAGACTTCCGGTTTACCCTGCTGGTCCATCTTGTCCTTGTCCTTCTGCTGCCGCTTGCACTTGTAGCGGTGGTTCTGGAACCAGATCTTCACCTGGGTGGGCGTCAGGTTGATCATGCTGGACAAGTGCTCACGTTCCGGGGCAGAGAGGTACTTCTGCTGCTTGAACCGACGTTCCAGTTCATACACCTGGGCCTGAGAGAACAGCACCCTCCTCTTGCGTCTCTGGGTGAGGGGGAACTGCATGCCCCTCCCCGTCTGGTCTAGACCTCCAAGACCTCCGCCCATAGTTCCTGACATCGGCATTGAGGACATCGCGCACGAGCTGTTCATTGCCAGGCGGGAAACTGAAACAAATAATAACGTCAGTCAGATCTCGAATTAACTGAAAACTAGTCTCATTTGAAATCAGAACTGAAACTGACTCTCAGATATGCGGATAGGAGTAAACTGGCAATGTACTTCCATGTAGCTATGAGGAGACAATGTTTAGATATAGGTTATACTATCATTAGATTGACTGAAAACATATTATAGTAGGCATTAATACAGTTAGCTCAAATATGTATTGCATTTACACACATGTAGGCCTATGTTATTTAAAAAAATGTAAAAGGGTGCATAATAAACCTGATTTTCTTTGCATACTGCTCTAAGGCAAAGGATACATATACATTTATATACAGTAATACATAGTAGCACACACCGTGTCAGGTTGACGTTGGAACAATTTGACATGCTCACAACATTTTGCGAGAAAACTTATTTCTCCAACACATTTGCGACGCCAAGAAAAAGAATTATTGATCTTTACAAATTTCCATAATACTAGTAGTTCCTTTTCAATAATCGCTACTGACAGTATGTATTATAATACATATGGAAATCAGAATCATAGCTTTGTTTCAGTGTACTGGAAATGTACTGTCGTATTAAAATGTTAAACTATATTAATTCTGATTATTAATGACTACATGCATAGATGAACAATGCCAATCAGAACAAGAGTATATATTGCAACATAGAAATGTGTGCATAACATTATTTATGCAGTATTTTTATGGTCATTATAATGACATATCAACGATTCTTATACAAGGGTTGCTAAACTCCAATGTTAAACTTAATAAGCAGAACTAATATTTACCTTTCATGAATCACCACTATGTATATAGATAGCTACTTACGTATAATACGGGAGTGCTTATTTAATAAATAAAAATATCAATCGCATAGCAGCAGTGGTTAGCCAGGGTGAATTGAATGAGAATTTTTATCTATCCATGATAAGATGGTCGCGGAGGGGGGTTATCATAATAAAAATAACGTTTATATAACGGGTAGACTTGGTCCCGAATAGATTATATAATTGAAAATATAACAATGGGTTTTGTTTTATGGACTCTGTACTCTGTTAATACGCATTCAGAATTAATTTTAATTTTAAGATAAAATGTTAACATGATAGAATTGGTATTATCAAAGAATATATTATTATTACATTCATTTGTAAAATAATTATCATGGTAAAATGAGTACCTTTAATTAATATTAAGCAATAAACAAACACCTATTTTAAATGAATTACCATAAAATCGTCAAGTACATGTAGTTCTTAAGTGCATCCTACGTAACTTGAAAATTATTATCTCAAATTAATCGTTTTAATTAATTTTCTATAAACATGTACACAAAAGATACAAAAATAATTTCCCCCCACAACACTAACTTACGTGCCACAACATATCAAATTACTATAATTGTCGATTTATTTAATTTAACATGATTAGTACCGTCCTGTATTTATGACACTTGAGATGTTGAAAAAACGTAATTGAAATTGGTCTAGTTCTAGAAACCAAAATACATGTTATATTGTTACCGAAATAAAATTGCAAATTATTTCCTGAGAAATACCCTCTAATTTTCATCTCTGAAATAGGCCGACATTCAGGGTTAGGATACGAAGCACAATGCTCCATTGGGATTTGGAGGACGCTATAAGAAATAGAAAGTTAAATGCGCTCAAGATTTCTCCCCATTCAAAAATACGGGCTACAATTACATTTCTCTTTACACAGACAAAATTCGTCTCTTCCCCACATATTACCAGCACAATATTCCCTAACACAAGACGTGTTTTCTTTAAAGAACGCTCTAATGCTTTCCATTTTAAACCGGAATGCGGGTGTACCCAACACTTCCGATGCGCAATGATGCGGTTTCCGATTTAAGGGGACGGGGGATCTTTAAACAGCCCCGAGTCTAGGGAAGATCGTCTACCATACGAACTGCCTTAAAGAGCCCCCCAATTACATAGAATCAATCCAAACCGCGATAGATTTTCCTATTTTAATATTTAAGCTTTAACGGAAGCCATTCTGAATCGTAATTCGACAATTACCAGATTGAATTTAGAACCTCGAATCTGAGAGAAATTAGTCGATTTTGTTTAACCCAGTGCAGATTTAATTTAAAGTAAATACATTAAAATTGAACTGTAAAGATATGAACTTCGAGTTCTGTTGTTAACTAAATCTGAAAACCATTTCAACGTGTTAAATAAAGAATCGTGGTAATAACCTTGCTCGATACACACACCCATGCATATTTCATAACTTCTTAAGCGAACTGCCAATTGGAAATATTTAATCTATTATTCTCCGCTTGAATGAAATAATGTTTGACACTTTACGCTGTCATTGATAATCATTGGAGTTAAGCAGGCATGGCGATCGTATTCAGGTATATTGAAGACCGAGAAATGTGTCTTCGATTGACTCATACATAAAATATGTTCCGCATTTACGCAGGTGTGCACGGTTAACCTAATCTGCCGCGGTGAAACAAATGCGGACTAATAGTACGTAAATGTATGTGTGAGCGCTCGCCGCTGACCGATGGCATGGCACTACCTAAAATATCGCCATAACATCGGGCGGGTATAATCGTTCGGCCAAACAAGTCTTAATGGTTTTAACGTTTTCTATTCTTCACGAACGCCCCAGCCGCGGCCATTCGCACCTTCCCCGAGTGACGGACGGAGCGACAAAGTAGGGATAATTAACGCTAATAGCCAGGGGCAGGTAAATCCGACACAGGTGTTGGGATCCCACTGACCACTGCCCAGTGGTCAAGGCAAGCTTGACCACACGGAACCATTGTCACGACCTATCTTGTTTAGATCGGAAGTATTCATGTTAAGTTGAGGTCTGAATGTCTGTTTACTATTCCTGAGTGTTTATACCGTTTTTAAATAAGGAAGGGATTCCTATATGGAATTAATAAACGATTTCTGTTTCTATTTATGTATTTAAAAATACATAAGCGATCCATATGTAGAATTATTTTGTAATTGTTGTCTTAGAAGGAATATGTATTTATAAGAGATATTACGTTGGGAATAAATATTTTGTTAAACGTTTTCACACGTATACCGTAACAGTTTACTCTTAACGGTGTTAATAATCCATTTTTTAATTATGTAGAATAATACGTTAAGATTTATTTATTAAATAGGTGAGAACCGTGCCATTGTGTTAAAAATATTGCTTCAAGTATTAAGAGAAAGTTGAATTAATTTGGATCGTTGATGGACTACTAATTTTAGCGATGAAATATCTATAATCATTACGCTATTATTAATTGACTGTTTATAGAATGATATCTTCACGAAGCGACAGTATATTATTTTAATTTCTTATTAAGCTACACATTTAATGCTTGTTCAAAAGTTGTACACGTAACATGTAATATAACATATAAAGTTTATTATAATGATGTTAATACGAACATGCTATCAATTAATTAATTCTGCGATAGATAGTTCCGTATGACAGTTTCTTAATAAATACAATATAATGAAATAATATTTTATACATTTCAGGTATGCTAGTTACACGACAATGATATGCAATACAAGTATATTCGTACCATATTTCAATTTTTAAAAACACAATGTAATTTTTCTTAACTGAATTTATTTTTAATAATACCATGCGCTTAATGTGTTTACAAATATGAGTTTTCTGTTTATTTTGAAATGATATATTATTGGTGTGTCAAACAGACCATACGCAAACAATTTACACGGACAGATAATCATTATTATCCATTGAAATGCTCTTCTTTAGTATTCGACATACGGTTGGGATTAATATAATGCTGTGCGAATCAATAGTGCTGGAAATAATTACAATGTTCGCCTAAACTTTCTCCAAGAAAACAATTAAGCTTATTGCTAGTTTCCAATTGATTGCTTTAGTGCAACAATAACTTCGATTTTGTCTTAAATTTGATCTCGGAGAACTAGTTAATCAATGAAGCCGCTTCTTCTAGCTCGCTGCATATGACAGTTATCCCCTAGACCGGGTTCAAATCCCCCTATGATACTGACAGTTAACGCCGAAGGGTGAAGATTTTAAGAAAGAAAATCTGGGGTAGAGCTTTAATACGCGCACCTGTCACTATCCATACTGTGGCAATATCCCGTATTTGAAATTAACATATGGTATTGTTTTAAAGCGATACGCTCACAATGTCAGCAATATTGCACCAGATAAATACACAGGACACAGGAACATGCAGCGACATATACACAAACTAATGTCAACTAATGGTATAAACAAAGGGTATTCCGATACGTGATATATGACATCCGGTATTTCGGATAAATATGTCATCTTTATCTCCGTGATTTACAAGATGTCGATACAGCGAAAGGGATAAACAAATATGACATCGCTGTCATTTTCCGTATATCAATAAAATTCGGCATAGAAACTTACACACATATCTTTTGAAAATATAAAAGCTGGCCTATAGTTTTCTGGCTGAAAATTGTGTGATAACTATCAAAAATATTGTCCGTGTAAATTCAACCACACGAGCAAAGAGGAAGGTCTTGACTTATAAATAGTAGCACTAGAAATGCGTTTGTATTATCGAGGTATGTTGACTGAGCTAAAACCTTTAATGAAATGTGGAGACGGACAAACGGTGGACGTGAATGGAAGCGAAATGGCTCTCTATGAACTCTCCCCGTTTTTGAAGATATTAACTTTCCTGTCTACCCAATTTTACCCTACGGAGAAAGGAAATCACGAATTCATGGTGTGTCTGTTCAAACATATTATTTACCTTGCCTACCACCCACCAGTATTGCCGTACAATTGTTATCGCCTTAGCCGGAACACATTAAACATAAACTAATTTTAAACCTTCATAACCCTACCCGTTACTGGGTGGCACTTTAAAGACGACTTTCCTAAGGTGTGGAACCTTTGAAAATAATATTATTAATAGTTAGCAGTTTACGGCGAATAGTATCATCATGATGGCGTTAATACAACAATATATAGTATCAGTGGTACGGCAAATAGTACGTTATGATGTTTAGTTTAAACACATTTTATTCACAATATCCAAGAAGGGATTGGGTACGCGTTATGCCATCTTATCTTAGGAAAGAAACAGCTCCTGAATATGTACAGTATGAATACGTTATGATGTTTTCATATGGAATGGAATGCCATGTGTCTGTATATAGTCTTGGCACTGACTGATGTCCAGAGGGCCCGGGGGTGGGGGAGAGGACGAGGGGGTGGGGGGACTGACCGCTGGCTGTGGTAGTCTAGGGGGGATAGGGATCTGGAGAGGTTTACAAGAGGGTTGAAAGTCGCTAGTCAATCATTCCACTCGATCTGTAAATCCCCGAAAGAAATCTTCCACTTGGATGAAGGTCTTACCTAACCCCGACACCTTTACTTCCTAGCTGAGGACACGGAGTGCCCGGTGGTCAAGCAATGGTAATGACCACCACATATGTGTGGAACTTCATATCAGTCAATAATATTAAAATAATAATATTGAATTTAAATATGAAATAATTATTATATTACCACTAAACAATTTTTGTTATGTACTGGCCATCTAAATGTATTTCCGGGTACAGTTGAGTTTATACGATATGCTGTAGTGTTATCCTGATAGTAATAGCACGTTATCAACTAGACTTTGTACCTTAGTTTTTAAATATAATATGTGAAGTTATCGCCAGAATTCGAAATCTAAAGGATGTGATAAAACTCTAAGCAGGATTGATATCATTGTATTGGTGGATGACAAATTAATATTTTTGAGGGGGAGACATTTTAGACTTTTTGAAACTACGGATAAGAAAGTTGGGGTGATACTTACATGCGAATCTGGGGTCTGGGTTGGTGCCATACCATGATGACGTTGAATGTCTTGTGGGGTCGCCGTACGCTAGATCCGAACCCTGACAGTACTGCGACGGGAACGACCCTGTATGATGCGACAGCGGGGGTACGTAGTTGTGGTAGGGGTTAGTAACCGGCACCCCCATTCCTCCCATCCCTCCCATCCCTGCCATTGCTTGTGGGTGCTGAGAGTTTCTATACGGAGTCAAGGGCGGGATGGCCGCCTCGATGGTGGTTTTCTTGTAGTTCTCGTGATCCAGAGGGGACAGGATGTCTGTGACTGAAAACGGTGTTGTATGTTTTGGACTCAGGGACATAGCCGCACTCCAATGCGAGAGAGACATAGGCCTGCGCTAAGGCCTCGGTGTACCCCGGTGTACTATAGACGTAGGGTGGTCGGTCGGACCCCCAAAGCAAGTCCAATGATGTTGACAAGCACTGTGTGATGTGCAGACACTCACAGCCTCAAGTACAGTACTGTAGACCATCGACTCTTCTCAAGATTTCTATACCGTCCGTCAAAACCAATTCTGACCTACCCAATATTGCGCACGCGCAAAACGACCACTAGGCGATAACTATCTCCACGAGCTCCGCCTACTTTAGTCGCGGAGGTAGTGTCTAGATGACGTCACGGATGAATGATTGACAGTCTGGCTAATCTCGAACTGATTGATCAAGAAAGACGATCGATACGCTCAGATTTCTTCGAGAAAATAGAAACGGAATGACGAGCGGAGAAACAATATTCCGTATCGAGAGCTAAGCCCGCGACTCCAGTCGTCTGCTTGCAATCCGTCCCATACACCCGTGTAATTTACTCGTCAATAGAGGGCGTGGTTTCACCAAGTGGCCATTATGACGTGAACGAGAGGGGCGTGGTCGAAGCCGACACACGGCTCCTTATTCGCATCAGTCAAAGCCGAGGAAGGATTATTTAATGAACTGCGACTTGATGGAACTTTTGTTCTGTAATCCATTATCATGGCGTTAAAGATGTTTGTGTATACGGCCGGGTTGACGGCCAGATTCGGGTGGGATATGCCCGACCACTTCCCACACGCTACCAGATAGCAAGGCCTGAAAAGTACCCGGTTGAAAAAAATACTTTATCATTTCTATTAACCCTGTGGATTTATTTTTGTAAATTTACGGATTTAACGGTCAAACAACGGCTTACTGCTCCAATGGGAAGTTGTGGAAATGGTGCGGGCAAAACTGCGCAGACAAACGTAATCATAAAGTAGTATTACGACGGTGTGCAACTGATAAGATAATTATATTCCTGCTAAGTTAGTTACTCGTGATGAGTAGAGTGGAACGCTGTTTTAGCAATGGAACAGGATACCGTAGTTTATAAATTAAATAAATACAGTATGCATTTATATAACGCTACCTATCCTGATATGGTCCCTGCTCAAGAGCGTTTTGCGCATTATATCATCTCGTAGTAATTATAATAATACAGGGGAGTACTACAATTTAATTATTGCTCAATGAAAAAGTTATCATTATCTACGAGTAGGCCTATTATACTAGTACGTGTAGATGTTATTTAGTAGAAGAGAACGTAGCTTTAAAAATACTACTGTAAAAAGTTAACTAGGTTCGTAGTTTACTACACAGACAATAAGTATAATAGGTCGAGAGGTAAAGGACAGACAAATTAATACGCAGCAATGCTGATATGTATTGATAATTTATCTTCCACTTGAAAATGGCCCCGCGAAGCGTACACATACATAAATGGTTCAAATGGACAATAGTTCTAAAATGTGGTAATCTAGTTCAGTAGCAATAATACAATTCATAGTTATTTGAACAACTTTCGTTTGCTCCTCAGTATATATTTCATTGTAGAACTATGATATTGCTTAACCTATTTTCGCCCCATAAATATATAATATAATGTATTCCTATATTGTAATGATATACTAGTGCACATATTATGTATCTACAGTTTGTATAGGAATGAAATTATATACCCAAGCGTATCGATAAATACAGCTATTAATCGAAGAAAACTATCCCGTGAGAAAGAGGAAGGTTTTGAGATGAAACATTAAAATAAGGAAATGTGCATTAAAATTACACACGCAAAAGAAATTTACAATATATAAAAAACAAATTGCATAAATTATATTCAAGCGACTATTTATAATAAATTGATACGACAGTTCCGCTATGTTATAGGTAAACATCATAATTAATATGATTGCAACCACTACGACTTCTAAGATATATACACCCCAAAGTAAATAGTTTATAGCATAGCAATTCTATATAGTTGTGGGTATACGAAGGCGAAACATTTAAAAGTGTAGATGAGTGGGACAATACCACACATTAAAACTTGCAAAAGCTTGCAAACCAGTAATAACCCTGGACTATCAATGAAAAGAATAGACGGTCTTTGGTAAAATATATTTTAAAACCTGACCAAAATATAACAAGATAAAATATTTTGACTGAAACCAAATGTTCTACTCTGACTGGAACAAAACGTATAGCTCTCTGTGTATTAGGTAACATATTTCTATGACTTAAACAAAACCCCACCCGCTCATTGGTAGTACAAAACCTCATTTCCTGACCAAAACAAACCAGATGGGTTTTTTTTATATCGAACAAAACCTCGCCCCTGCATTGAGGAAAACCTGCTCTTATGATCATAGCAAAATCTTGGTATTTGACCAGACGAACCTCATTCTTTGCCTAGAAGAAAACCTTTTTTTTATGACTGGAACAAAACCTCCTTTGACAGTATCAAAATCCTCATTCTCTGGAACAAAACCACGCTCTATGGAATACCCTCATTATATGTCTGAAACAAAACCACGCTCTATAGAATACCCTCATTATATGTCTGGAACAAAACCACGCTCTATGGAATATCCTCATTATATGTCTGAAACAAATCTACGTCTTCTGCAGGGCCTAAATAATGGAACAAAAACCTTCCTTAACAGGAACAAAATGTCTTTCTCTGGAACAAAAACTGTCATTTACAAGACCTTGTCAATGGAACAAAACTTCATCATTTGGAACAATATTCGCGACCACTGCATGGAACAAAACCTAGTTCCTTTCATGGAACAAAACCTAGTCCTTTGCATGGAACAAAACCTAGTCCTTTGCATGGAACAAAACCTAGTTCTGTTCATGGAACAAAACCTAGTCCTTTTCATGGAACAAAACCTAGTCCTTTGGATGGAACAAAACCTAGTCCGGATGGAACAAAACCTAGTCCTTTGGATGGAACAAAACATAGTCCTTTGGATGGAACAAAACATAGTCCTTTGCATGGAACAAAACGTGTCCGATAAAGAAGCAGTTCTTTGCTACTTCCAACACTGTTGACTATAGTGAAAGGATCTTACTGTGTCGAATTATTGTACTAGCCAACGCGACCCATTGAGCAGCCCTTTCTCTACCGCTGAAGGCACGAACAAGACTTTCACACTAAATTGGTTCTACTTTTGAAAAGAACTTTCAGAAAAACAACACGACGTTCAAGAATTGAACAAGAATGCATTATTGCGGAAACCGCTCCCGTTTAGGTGTAACATCGCGCCAGGTTGCTTGCAAAAATGAATCCATGAAAAATAAATCGATTCTTACAAGTCGCTAGAAAAAAAAAACCAACATGTTTTAATGTTAAATGCTTATTAATTGCTTGTTTTGAAATTTGTGAAATACGGGTTTAAGCGAAGGTATTGTAGCGTCGGGGTGTTTCATTTATAAGATGTTTGAGACGGTGATGTTTTCCTTCAACCCCTGGGTTTGAACGTCTCGCCCCTCCACGTACCCTATCATTAGTACCCCGGGTTTCTATAACCCGGACCAGGGACATATGCTGGTGTCCATAATAATGCAATTTTCACGAGGGATACACCTCGTTAGTGCAGAATGGCTTCTCCTGCACGGGATCGCATTCAAGCAAGCCCTTTGTAGCACGTCAACAGACACGGCGATATCACTCATAATACCACCGCTTATACCATGTCGAGTCTGTTATTTAACCATAAAATGTGTACATAATATATTTTGTATATAGCTTAGAGGTGGGGAGGAAGAAATTTGAGCCTTTTTACGAAATCGTTCCACTATTAAGATATTCTTAAAGCCATTTGCTTCCCGGGGCGCTTGGCGTTCAGGGGAGAATGTTTTGTGAACAAACGGTGGGTAAGAACGCACAGAATGGGATGTGTTGTGGGGAACAGGGGGCACTACAGAGAACTGATGTTTAGTTTTCGCTTTGTTAGGAACTAGATGGGAGGTGCTGGGGATGTCCTGACAGGGTTAGTTGCGTGTCTGGTAAGGGGGAGAGCAAACATACCCAGTGTTGCCGATCTCCAATACACTGCTGGATTATACCATAGGATCTCGAGAAGAAAGCCTCCTCTCACAATCAGCTAGCACAATGCTGAAATGTGACAGCCTTTATTTCCCCTAAACTCTCCTATATTCGTTGTAAAAGTCTTCAAATAGGGGCGCAATGGGGCGAATCGCAAGACACCTGAAACTCGGAGTTTCTCCGAATGGGAATCTGGGGGTGGTTCACGGGGGTCAAACGCTTCGCTGTTGGGTTTGCATGCCTGCAATTAAACACGTGTGCTAGAGAAGAGTCGGACCTGGGTGTGTGGGCAAGATATATACACACATACAAATATACAGTACACATATAGCTGACACTCAGAAATGTTTCTTTCAATTGCAATTCGGAGCGATGGATCGTTCACGGGATAGGGCTCTGCTATGCGAAGCAACGCAATTAAGACATTGTTTACGGACATACGACGAAAAGGACCCGATCGAAGCGGAAAGGTGTATTTACCTTATAAGAAAGTACCTGCCAGCTGATGAAGCTACCTTCATGCAAGGTGTTCAAATTTGGCCCGGGGGTGAAGCCGGCGGGGAGAACTGATTGGGGAATACTATATCAATTGGGGGTACTCCGGGGTTTGTCGGGGTGCCGTAGGGAAGTGTTAAGGCAGCGATCGGGGGGTTTTAGTCTCACATTTAATCCAAGTCCATAAAAGTGTAATCTACTTGAAAACTATTAGTGTTTCTCAATGCGGAGCACCTGTGCTGTTTGAGCGGAATGCAACTTTCTGATTAGAATAATCTTGGGATTAAAACGCCTCCCGTTTTCTTAATTTTTGGTTGTTTCTCTTTTGACTTCATTGTCTTTGTTGAGTGTCACATTAGCGATTTCAATTAATGTCACCCAGATGGTTTTGTCCGCCATTCAGTGTGGAATAACTTTACACAAGGAAACGCAAATGTTGACTTTTGTTATATCTCACTAGCAGAAATAGTAATTGATTAGTAAATATTCCATTACAGTTGAATGAAAATATAGCCTTAATGTGTTAGCCATGACACACTTGTCACGTGGACCTAAGTGCAATTTTAGAGCCACTGTTCCGTACATATGATATCATAACGCTTTAGGTCAGTGCTTATATTTTAGTGTACAAATCTACAGTTATTCTAACTATGTAGATCGTCTAGCAAATATTGTGCAATTCTATAAATGATTATACTGTGAGAGTGAAAAGAAAATTTTGATTATATAATGTAACACGTAAAGGAGAAAAGTCATCGAACCGCTTATGCAGTGTTTAAATGTGGTTACTGTACTTTGACATACATATTTTATATCTGTTTTATATATAAACACACATGATAAAACGGAAATTATGACGTATAATAATATTTTATGTATTGTTAACCTATTCCTAAAGCATAGGGATTATATTTCAACAATAAGCTATGGAGAGCTAGCGGGAGAGAAAGAGAGGGGAAGAGGAGAGGGAGAGAGAGATGGAGAGAGAGGGAGAGAGAGAGAGGGGGAAAGAGAGAGAGATAGAGAGAGAGTGAGTGAGTGAGTGAGAGAACATACACTACATATACAATACATACAGATAATAACCGTAAAAAGTCAACATTTGTAGTATATTGTACGAGTAGATAACATGCCGTATGATTTCTTTCATATTACATCACCATTGACTTTTGAGAAATATTTACAATACACATACATGTAGATATATATTATATATATTTTTTTTTTATACGTCGCTAGTCTACAACAGTAAAAGACCCGAACACTCCGAGTCCTTAGGCTTGTCAAGTGTCATATCAATTATATTAATACTATGTAATAGTGCTAATGAGAAGTGCGCCTTTAACTAATTTGTCAAGTGGGTTTTAGGAGGCAAAGTGTCGCACTGTGCCATACTGTCCGTGTACACTGTGTCTCAGACAGATAGACTGCACACATGGCCCTGTCGTGCTGCCATACATTCCCAGGTAAAACTGCTAGTTCTGACAGACACCACATGGCGGTTGTGCGGTGGTGCCACATTCGACAGATTTACAACGCGGCAAGTGGACATACGTGAAGTGGATATATACGTGAAGTACACCTGTTGTTAGTTACTGCTTCAGAACGTGGCATCGTCTTCTCTCCCTGTGTTACCTGTTAATTAAAGGTATACAGTATTTACCTGTATGCTCGAATATTGAACAAATATAGTATGTCTATATGGTTCAATATACTTAATATTGTCTTTTTCTCTCTCTTCTAAGTATGGTACTGGGTCTCGTTTCTAGAAGCTCTCATGTCCACTATGAGACCATAGCACTCTCGTAAGTGCACGATTCCCATGTAGTAGAGATCGCTACGAAATTCCTTATGGCATCGTAGTAGATATGATAGCTTCGAGAAACGATACACATGTCAATTTCTGAAGATGGACATACCATTTACCCGTTTTTGGATATACCCTATACCTGTGTTTTTACATGTCGTATACCTATGGACATACCACATACCTGTGTTTGGACATACTACAGTATATCAGCTTATATAACCTGTGTTCGGAAATACTATAGACCTGTGTTTTACAATAAAAGTACCTTATGCAAATATCTGGGTATTCTGTCACGAAGCTCTCGTAGTAGTACGATACCGTAAGCGGTCTCGATCGCTATATATACCGTATCATGTAGAACCCTTACGGAAATACACATCGACATTGTTTAAAATTTAAAACTGTATTTTTATTGTAAAATTAGCAGGACGATGATGTTGAAGGACGCTTAGTTAAAAGATAGTAATTTAA
>JAVCKZ010061695.1:3771-15319 GCA_034780755.1 Lepetodrilus elevatus
AAGCTCTGTGTAGACTGGACACATTTATAAGCACTCTCATAGCGATCTCTAAAGCTCTGTGTAGACTGGACACATTTATAAGCACTCTCATAGCGATCTCTAAAGCTCTGTGTAGACTGGACACATTTTTCCAACATTTTTCCCAACACCTGATTTAAGACACTGTCTGTGTACACTACAGCAACATTTCTCAAACATTTTTCCAACATGTTGGAAACATTAATTTGCCCTGTGTACACTAGCAACATTTTCCCAACATGGTCTTGTCCAGTGTACACAGGGCTTTATACATGGTCTCATAGTGGATTATATGAGAGCTTCGAGAAACGATACCCTGCCCAGTGGCTAGTACCGTAGTAGTACAACAATAGAATTCTGTGCAGTTCACCATCTGTATTTGTGGTAAATGTAAGACTGTTTTTCACAATAAATTTTCGTCTGTAACTTATTATCAGTATATATCGTATAGGTTTATTGATGGATCCATTCTGTGTTCACAATAATCCTCATATCATGTTATGCAATGATGATACAACTATTAGATACACCTAACTCAAGGATGCATGACTGATTTTGCATGGAAAATGTAACATATCCTTTTTATCAGAATATGGTCAAAGAGTGATATTTAGGTGTATCTTTATTCAATTCGTGTGTTGACAGAATTTTGTAGATGTATAGTACAGTGATCTCTCGATATAACGCTGAAGTTGGGGTCCATGACATGCCACCCGCGTTATATCAACAAATATAAAACGTTGCCCCTCTGCATAAAATAATACTCAGTCAAAATATTTGGTGATCGTTATATAAACAGATTTTTTATTACTAGTGCAATATTTAAAAAATTTAAATTTTGGTTAGGTGAAATGAAATTAGAAAATGGAGTTTTTTTGTTTTTCATTCCATGAAGTATTTACCGAGATAATCTACGAAATAGGGGGGTCAATGCATTTCATGCCAAACTATAGTAGTATGTAGGTTAGCTCGAAGATTCCTCTAGCCTTCCCTGCTGATCATAAGTCGGTATGGTCAGGGGAGGGTTAGCAGACTTGTATAGGCGAGCTTCTTTGTAATTTCTACTACACCACTACTAGTCTACTACCGGGTACTACTACATGACTTTGTTGGGTGTTTGTTATTACATTGTATGAGTACAGTGCTCCATCGATATAACGCCCTTCGATGCACCTCCAATTATATTCGTTGATATAATGCGGATATTATAACGCGGGTGGCATGTCATGGACCCCAACTTCAGTGTTATATCGAGGGAGCACTGTATTATTATTATTATTATTTATATAATAATATATTATTTTTATGACTGTCGAAAAAAGTGTGTGTATAGTGTATACTACCTTTCCCTCCCGCTTTCTGTAACTGCCCCTGTACTTTTACCATTATTACAATATCTAAATATTTGTTAAATAACATCCCAACTTTCAACTTTCATAAAACTACCAATTCCTTGTCGAAATATCTTGACAGAATATTTCTTCAAGACAATTCTGTCGAAATACAAAACTTGAAGCAGCTCGTCATTCCACTCGGCCTCCCAGGACGTGAAGATTAAATCGGCGTCGCTCTAAAAAAATTACAAACAAACACCTCAATCAGGTATAATATAACTTTTATTTTCTGGTCAACATAGTCTTGGACTAACTAAATGGAAATGCAACAAGAAATCTGTACATGTTCACATACATTCAGTCTACAACGAAGCTAAGGTTGGTCTAGACATGGAATACAGGAATGTAATTAGAAATGTCCATCCAATTAACAGATGGAAGCGTTCCTGGATGAGAGAAAATGCTTCCAGGTAATAGGAGCCTTAGGTAATACTATATCAATAAATACTACAGATCAGGTTTCTCGTACACATAGACAAATTGTATGCATCACACATTTTGAATTGATGAAATTGCTATAAATTAATACGGAAAATATAAAGGAATACGATTAACATTTCTATAGCTTCAGCTGATATTATGGAACTATCATCCTGGAAACAAACAAACAAGAGATTTATTATTTACGATGAAAACACTTGGATTGAAAATGTACTTGATGTTTTAATCTTAATAATGATTTTCTTTTTCTTTAAAAAATCCACAACAAATCCATGTATTGACATCTTGTAGTAGATTTTGCTTGACATAGACCTAGATTTGCTTGACCTTTGATCTAGATTTGTTTGACCTTCGATCTAAGTTCTTGTGCATTATGATATAAACACGGGATGCTCTTCAATGTACGATAGAAATATGTAGTCAAAATATTATAGTTGAAATAGATATTGAACAGTACAGTAAGATGTAATATTGAAGATTCTTTACTATTCTTTAACCCTCTCCATGCTGAAGGCAACCAGAGATGCCCTCAAGAGCAGTGACTGTGCCTAATCCAGCAGGGAGAGTGTTAAACATACCATTATTAATAGATTTTAGATACATCTCTCTGTAAGAAATATTGAACAACGACTAATATTCTTAATTAGTATTTTAATATTTTGTGAAAAACTGCTGATTATGTCACACTAAATTAAGACTAATAATGCATACATTTGAGCATTTTACTCTAGACTATGATTATATTTTCAGGGCACAATATGTTTCTATGACAGATGAATGCTTGCAAGAGATTTCTAGAACTCATAGTATTTAGAACATAAAATGTTTGGCTACTAAGACATTTTACAAAGAGACTAACTGGATGGAGCTAAATGGATTAATTGCATAATAAAAAATAACGTTAACAAAAGAAAAGAAAAATGAGTATCACATAAAGGCAATAACAATAGATAAATATATACGTTGCGTAACCAGTCATGGAATGGCAAAAAAAAAGGAAAAAACAATATGGAATTGATAAACATAAAAATCAAAGGAAACAAAAACAAACAAAACAAGCAAGGAATGTATAACAGTCTCTGAGTATAGTTATTGCTGAGCATAGAAATAAAATGCATTGGTTTAAATAAGTTGAGTAGGAATGAGATCGTTAATAGAAATCTGAACAAAACCGAAATGAAAAATGTAGCAACCTTAAATGAAAACCCCCCAACATAAATAAAGAATTCTTCATTTAAGGTAGCAGGTAAACCAAATTCAAATGAAATTTGTTTTTCTTTTAACCCTCTCCATGTTGGAGGCAACAAGAGATGCATTAAAGAGCAATGTCTGAGCCTAATCAGGAGAGGGTTAATTAAGGGTAGCACTGCCTAAAATTGTTTTTCTTTTCATTTATGACTGATTTTACATTTATGATTGCAACAAACCTCCAAACGTTCTGTTCAGTGATAAAGATGACTTGTGAGTTACCAGTACATTAACATATACAGATATTATATCAAAACAGTATTCACAATATCAAATATGTCATATACTTGCTTTACAAATTGATGTCCTTACTTTGTGACCATAGTGTGTTGAAAACCCTGGGGGTATATTTGTACATTATAATTTACAATCAACTCACAAAAACAGAGTTAATAAATATGCTGAGGTTCCTTCAGATGTACACATGCTTTATTATTGACTTATACTTTTGATAATCTGAAATCAAATTACAGCCATTATTCTAACATTCAAGCATATACTGTAATTTGAACAATGCATTTTAACATATAAAATGCACATTTTGCATTAACGTTTCTAACTGCATTAAAACAAAAGATTTGACTACATGATGGTTTTGGAATGACCTTCAGCTTGGTATAGTGACTCATGCAGTTTGTATCCATCACAGTTGATCAAAATGCGGCCGTTTTTTTGTAAACACTGCAGTAAAATTTCGGTTAAACAGTCAAACATTTGCAACCAATAAATAACATAAAATCAACATAGCAGCCATTGAACGATTGTTAAGGTATTTTTCACATCATCATCAAAACAATCTCAGCAAACTCTGTCTGAGGTGAATCCATTAAAAATCAATATGTAAATACATGCTGGTAAAAGGCAACAAAAACAAGTTAACAATCTAAAACCATTCTTGCACCACCGTGTTTCCATTCGCTTGGTTGCGTACATCACACAACTTCAGTGTCACGTTTTGTTTTTTGTTTTCTTTCTCTCTCCACCACTGACCAATCAGGGTGGACCCTGTTCATATCACCATGGTTACTGTTGCTACTAGATACTAGACGCAGTATCAACAGAATCAATGCTAATCCTCCATCTGCCATCTCTTGCATATAATGGACTAAGGCAGACTATATCTGCAAAGTTAAATGAGCAATTATGAACAATATGATCATAACTATCTTTATAAATACACACAGTAACTTGATAAACATACATTCGTAATTTCTATTTGGTAAAAAATGAGAATACGGTAAATACCATGATAACTACGTTTTCAAAAAGAAAATCAATTTACACGTAGAAGTTAAATATTCATTAGACTTTCAATTTAATTCGATAAAATCTGAAGATGAAATCTTGCCATTTAAAAATAGACACATTTTAAAATAAAAGTCTTACAATTTGTACTTACGGTAAATTGCTAATACATAAAAGCCTTGGTTCTACATAGGCATGTGACTAGCTACTGGATGCACGTTTATCTCACATAGTATACTGTTCTAGGACTATAACAAACAATAAGCACAGTCATGTTTACAAGTATCATATTACAAGTGATCTCTGGTGAGAAGGTAACACTTCACTCAGATCATGCACATATTCTATACTATCTCTTGTCCAACATACAACGGTGACAATTTACTTCATATTTTACTTACATATATATATATAATATACAAAAATATACACATATGCACACATATTTCTTTAATCATTCAAAAGATGAATTTGATAACAAAATGAAACAATATAGGGGAATATATCCCATAACAAGAAATGTTACGGCCATTTTTCACTTGGGATTGTCTTACTTTGGCACATACACAGACACCGACAATATTTACAGAAATATTGTAGAACTCCACTGAAAAATGCATTTAATGCATAATAATGATGAATACATATCATTATACTGGTGGTTATTTGATTTGGATTTTATGCCTAATTCATCTGTATGTGTAAGGTCCAATACATATTTCAATAAATAATAATAATAAATAATTAGTGACATTCAACTGCTAATCAGTGAATATAACATCGGCTACAGACATGAGCTATGGACTACGTACAAGTGTTGCTAAATGTGAATGAAGGTTGAAGAATGCATGAAGCATATTGGCAGTTATTAACGCGCATAAACATATGTATGATAGAAATAAACTTTGAACAAGGAAATGTTGTGTTCATGTTCAGCTAATAATAAACATACTCAACAAAAAAATATCAAGGTCCATTAGCTAGGTTATCTTACTGTAACTGGGGAAGATTATTAGTGGAAGATGAAACAAAATTCCCAAACTAAGTGTTCATGGATACATTTCCTCTACTAATGGTGTTTAGAAGAATCTGTTGAACGGTGTTCCTAAGTGTATGAACTTGAAAGTTATTTGTGAAAATATTGTCAGCAGTCATGATGAAAAATACGAAGTATTAACAAAAAATACAATTTGAAAATGGTCAGTATTCATTTTTTATCATATAAGTATTTACATTTATATAACTGTCTGCAGTTAACACTGGTAAGAGTCAATAACTGTTTTAGCGGAGTATATTACAGTCTCTTGTTTATATTACCGGTAATACTCTTTCATTTCATTTGTAGTTACGAGTTTGACTTACATTATACATTGTACTACTGAGGCTATGAGAAAGATCCTTGCTATTTTGTTGACACTATATCTACAGTCATTATTTTTATTTACATTTCTGAAAGAAATCTATTTTACAAGAATGGTCAAAAGAAAAATAAAGGTCTTATTAATTTAATATATTTTAACTATGAAATCTGTTACAAATGTGAATACAATCATGTAAAGATCGTAATTAATCTTAATTTTGTCGAAAATCAAACAAAGGGAAACATTATAGTATAGCATTATCCACAAAATATTTTACTTTTTTGTATCAATCATTATCAACTCTAATAAAAACTATGATACATATATCCAACATTAATTAAACCTCCCTTTTCTTCTTCTTCTTATTAAATTAATAATATATTAACTTTCATTATTTGACATATTAACCTTCTCCTTGCAAGAGGCAACCAGAGATGCCCAATAGACTCGGTGTCCAGTAATCCGACAGTGTTGAGTATCAATGCAACATTTTTAATACGATCATCACAAAGTATCCGAACTGAAGCAATATGCCTAGAAGTAAAACCTGAGCCATCATCCCAGCAAGAAGCCAGATTTAGTATGGTACCGCTACGATACCTACCTACCTACCTAGCCATCCTACCATCAGATGATTGTGGTGTAACAGGGTGCAGATACACGGCATGCCACGCAGATTGAGCTACAGCTAAACGTGCAGATACAACCACATCATGCCAATACAACAGTTAGCCATACAACAACCAAACATGGGTCTGGGTTAGGTGTTGGCCAGTTGACCTTTTGGTTGGCCCGTTGACCTCTCACTAGGTGGCAGGCCATAGATCAGTCATGCGGGCTATAAGGGTTCTGGTGGCTAAAATAGGGTTCATTAGGGTGTGTGGGAGTGGGTGGGGAAGAGGGCTAACACGCAAATTACACAGTGACACTCTCGAAACTTTTGGTTCATTCCATGCTCCAAGTTACTGAAAACGACTCGAAAAAGAATGTAATATTTCATACATCTGCGTTTCTTCTGCACAGGGAATTGCACATAAATGCGAATGAATGTGAACTTTGCAGCTGCTATGAGAAACGTTTGCCTCGGTTATGTTCAAAATAGAGAGAAGGTAGTA
The DNA here is from genome assembly GCA_034780755.1 of Lepetodrilus elevatus. Lineage (NCBI taxonomy): Eukaryota > Metazoa > Mollusca > Gastropoda > Lepetellida > Lepetodrilidae > Lepetodrilus > Lepetodrilus elevatus. Next base: position 10,594 of record JAVCKZ010061695.1, read on the forward strand.
ATTCTGAGTATATTCCATCTGTCATTTCAAGAACAATCTAAACAAGTTATCATTCTGATATTCTGAAACATTGTTACACTAAAACTTCGGCCGCTTGATGCATGAATAATTTCAATATCTTGGCGCATTATAATATCAGTAGATTTGAGTATAAAAGTTTCAGTATTTTCTTTCAGATCATAATTTTAATATCTTGGTACATAATAATTTCAGTAGTTTGACAGATAATAATTTCAGTATCTTGGCGCATTATATACACACAAAAAAAGTTGCGAGAGTGGAGGTACTCGGGGGAAGCACAACAGCTGAGGTACGAGTATTGTGTAGGTGTTGTGGACTTACATTGTACGGTTTCACTGCACTACACACTTCTGAGTTACCTCCCCTACGCCTGCAGCCAATTTTGTTGGCAGCTCACTGACTTTAGTTTGGAGTTCTGTAAAGGTTTTTGGGAAGCCTGGAAAACATGAAAAGGAGACAATGGACAATGGCACCACATCAAGGAGCGGGGCGGCACCACATCAAGGGGTGGGGTGGGGAGACACCATTACCATGGCAACATCGATGGACACATGATACACGTGGTGCAGAATATGGCAGTATAGTGCCGAGGTGGGAGAGAGTTACCAGACATACGAAGGTAGAATTCCCATCCATGGATTTCATGCATCCAATGATTTTTCGACGTTATTATTATGGATTAAATCATAATATTTTTGGATCAAACAAAGATTGATTTTTCATTTTACGCGCAAGCAAATTTCAATATATAGTTCGTAACATATTTTGTTGGTTTTTAAACAGCATGTTTCTTGAAATGATATACTTAATTGAAAACATACAAAAGCAAACGAGAAATGTTAAGGACAACAAATGGGTAAAACAACATTGGAAGCAATGAATGAAACATAAAATGTAACACTCATTCACAAATGTTGATGGAAAGGAAATTAAGTACACACATTTTGGAATAACTGATCTGATTTCATATTGATTTAGTTGATACTTTTCTTCAAAATACAGGTATTGAGATTAGATCATTTCATTATTTAAACAAATAAAACCAAGATTTGTGTCAGATGAAATCGAGATATAAGCCTATGTTAAATATGTATGTATAGTATAGAGAAATTCAAGAAAGTAATAGCACTATAAGTATAACAAAATGTCATAAATATATTCAATAAATTCAAAAATAATAGAGAACAACAAAACCTTAATTGATTGCCTTGAATACTTGCTGTAATACAAATAAGTATATTATGCAAAATAAATACATAATACAATATTCCCTCAAATATCTACATTGCTTATTGTTTCTTTTCATAAACATATGATGTTTTACATGAATTTCACATCTTTTTGCCAATTAAAAAATAACAATATCAATATATATTTCTAGTTATTCACATGATGATTGAATTCAGTAGATATTCAAGAGAATAATTGTTTACTGAAAGTCCAAACACAGTTCTTTATTATTGCACATTTGTCTAATTGAATAAATAAATTGGGTGTGGTGATATTCCAACATCATCTATCATAGCTTGTATGCAGCTATTCATATGAATGTACATCATACAACCCCTTTATAATCAAACATAATAATTAGTATGCATATCAACATAAAACAAGGTGGAAAAAACCCATATCCTATGATAGCATGAACTGTTGTGAATTGATCCATTTTAATTGATACACAATATTTTTGATCGTGGAAAATGACAACAAATCCCATCACAAAATTTGTAGGTTTTGATTCCAGCAATCCTCGTCACTCTTCGCTATAGTAAGGAAATTACATCCGTGGTTGTGTAGGCTACAACATTCAGAAAACACTGAAGCATACAACCCGTCAATGGTTGGTTGTCTTGAGATTGGGGTTTGTAAATACCTCTGTTCCACGCTGAACACAGTTCTGGTAATGTGAAGAAATATAATAATGCCCCGTTAATTTTACACAAATATGTGTTCCTTGTGGTGTTCCATGCAGCAGACAATATCACTAGCCAGCCACAAGTGTTCCGTGTTCTACTATGAGTGAGTAACAGGTGTTCATTTTTAAAATCCTGAGCAAAGTACATGTCACACATTCAGTTTTTTATGATGAGCGAATTACATGTCTTCAATTTCCTATACTAAGTGGGTTCAGCATTGAGTTTTTAGAATGTTTCATCTGTTTGGTTGTCTATCCTGAGCGAGTCACATTTTGGTCTCAGCAAGTCACATACATTCAGTTTTCTATCCTGAGAAAGGTCACATTTTGTTCTCAGCAATTTTCACAAATTCAGTTTTCTATTCTGATCAAGTCACATTTTCTTCACAGCAAGTAACATTTGTTCAGTTTTATGATCAGAGTGTTCAGTATTCTATCCTAAGAATGGTATTTTTATCTCAGCAAGTCAAAAAAAAGAAGTTTTTTTTTTTAATCTTGTGTGAGTCCCAATTTCTTCTCAGCAAGTCCCAAATGCTCAGTTTTCTATCTTGAGCAAGTCCCAATTTCTTCTCAGCAAGTCACAGATGCTCAGTATACTATCCTGAGAAAGTCCCAATTTCTTCTCAGCAAGTCACAAATGCTCAATTTTCTATCCTGAGCAAGTCCCAATTTCTTCTCAGCAAGTCACAAATGTTCAGTATACTATCCTGAGCATATCACAATCTGTTCTCAGCAAGTCACAAATGCTTACTTTTCTATCACCACTAGAGTACATTTTCACTTTCATTGCAGCAAGATTTCTATCCTGAGCAAGTCAAATTTTGTCCTCAGAAAGTCACACATGTTCTTTGTTCTGCAAGTCACTCGTACAGAAGTCACGTGTACCGAGCTTGTGACCTAATTGTTCAAGTCTTGAAATCTGTCTCCAGGAATTCCTATGGATTCACATTTCTATCCATGGTGAATCAGACAAATTGACAATCTCCTCTCAATGAGTCTTTGTCTTAAGGTTTCTGCCCTTTTAACATTCACTCTGTATGCCACACAATCCTATCTTTAGAATGTCAAATGAACTCAATTAATATTGTTTAAAATGTTTTCAGACACATAAGAAACAAACAGCAGATAATTGAAATTTGATATAATAAAAACAATAAAAGAGAAGAGAATAATTCTATACAAAATTAAGTAAAAAAAAGGATAAATTTCTTGTGTTACATGCAAGCACATTTGTGCATGAATTTCTCTTAAAATATAATAATAAATACATTCAAAATTGTGCAGAAATTCAGCCAAGTAGAAGGATATGGAAAAAGGAAGGAAATTAATTATTATTCATTCTTTGTTTGATCAAGATTTGCTATTTTAGGAATGTTTTAAAGAATAATATTACACTTTTCATTATTACACACATAATTTGGTGCTCCCCTTTGAAAGACAAATTGAATATAGTTCATAAATCGTCTTATTAAAACGGAAACAAATGACAATTGGAAAATTAGATAGTTGAATGAGACACAATTGAACTACAATCACATTATACACCTCTTCAAATACTACAGGCCATTGGAATAGTGCTATTACATAGTAAATAAGGCAATAATACTTCATATTTCCGAATTGTCTTACTTAGTAATAAATAAGGCAACGTAAGTAACTCTTAGCAGAAAGCTGTTTGAAAATATTTTTTAACAATCTTATTTTAAGATCATATAGTGATAACAAATGTACTTTAGCAGTTAATGAAAGAATTAGAAAAGTTGAAACTACATTATAAAGTTTAATTGATTTGTGTCGACAGACCTTCATCATTGCGACGAGGACTATTATTGCTAGCGTGAGATACCATGGGAAGTAATAAGGACAAGTCCTACTATCGCCAATATTCAAATATACAATAAAAGGAATGTTAACTACCAAGAGTGTCTCAATAAAGTCACAATGAATACCAACAGTCTCTTCATAAATAGAACTTTGATGAGATCTCTAGTCATCACTAACAATGCTAAATATCATAGCCGACCCTGTAGAAGCCGATACCTTAACATAGTAGCATTAAATATAGGAATAATTACATAAACTTTGGTATTGATTTTAATAGCATAACAGTGTAAAGATACCGTAATGTTATATTAACCACTGTAAAACATAGCACAACCGTGTCTCACGAACATGACCATATCACATTGGTAACGCGAGCTTGGTTTTTACACGACACAACCTTGACCCTATGACAATCGTAATGATTGTAATCAGCTCTCAGACAAAATTCATGCAGCAGCAGAGAGATGAGAATTTACTTGATAAATCTTCATCGTCGGAATCTGCATTGTTTTCCGCGGCTAATTCCGCGGGCGTTTTCTTTTTCCGACCTATCCTGCCTGCCTCGGCTAAGGGTTCTTCGTCAGGTGTCTTCTCCCTCTTCTTTAAGCCGTACTGAAATAACAATCGTTAGCAGTCAGAGATGGAAAACTACTATGTCACTAAAACATTATTAAAAATAATAATTTTAAAATGCTATTTTGAGCCGATTTCAAGATTCTATCACAGAAACATTAACTGACAGACTTAAAAAAATGCACAGTATAAAAACATATTCTGGATTACATGAATGAGATGCAGGTCTAGAATTATTTGTGACTGGTCCTTGACAAATATATTAATGGTTAAAATATCCAGGCCTCCTAACTACTGTAAATCATGAAATTAATGTGTCACTAATTTAATGCGTCCTCTCGATTTTAGATATAAATGCGTCACCAATTAAATGCGACCGGCCATTTCTCCATA
>JAVCKZ010061706.1:0-15319 GCA_034780755.1 Lepetodrilus elevatus
GGCACCCCTTAGCTACAGAGGAAGACAGTAGTAGCCATCAACAAAAGTACGCGACCTATAAGTGGCGCTGGGTTAATCACTACGTGTGGCATACATACACAGGACAGAACGCAATCCAGCTAGAAATGAATTCAATAACCATTATACTTCATGTCTCAATGCTTATTTTGGAAAGAAACAAATGTTTTCACGTAGTATTTTATGAAATCCGTCACCGATCCGAGTTGGGCAGTCAGACGCCAGCTTGCAGGCTCTGTGCAAATATGGCGATGACGAATGCTCGGATCGGTGTCGAATTTCATGCGAAAATATTGTTTTTTCATTCCAAAACAAGCATGCAGACATGAAGTATAATAGTTAGTGAATCTATTCTAGGCTGGATTTCATTCTGCCATGTGCATCTATGCCACACTAAGTTATTAACCCTGAGCATTTAGATAAACCGCATACTTTTGTGGATGCCTATTACTGCCTTCATCTGTAGCTAGTAATATCTTCTAGCTACAGAACTGCAGATACGGCTGATCCATATATACCACATTAATTGAGATAAAACAACAATAATAAACACGTGGCAAATTATATTGTGACTGCCTTTATTATCGTGAAACAATAGAATTAGTTGTTGTTTTCTTCTGTAACTTTGTTCTTCTACTTTCTATTATTATAAAAGTTCATTCCTGTTGAGAGAATGCTCAACTGTATCGATTGTCCAGACCGCACAGCTTCATTAGAACATACTTCAGTCCCAGATTCATCGAAATAACGTCTTAAATACGTTCACCTCAAGATTGGACATGATGTATTTTATAGATGTGATATATAGAGAGAAACGTATAATCGTGGAGAGAAATTAAATTCTAGTCTAAACCAGACAAAATGTTGTTTTAAGAATGGATAATGAGGAGAAGAGTACTATCGCAAATATTGTAAAACGTCCTAGAAGTTGAATAGCCATAATGGCGTGACGCACTAGCCGTCGACAATGTCCACTCGGAGGTCTGGACTCTGAGTGAGGTGATCGGACTGGCACCGCCGGAAAACCTCAAACGAGGTCCCGTTCATTCTTTCCCATTTTCCCCTCACGTGTTTTGTCCCCTCTATGTTCGTCATGACGCTATCTGCGTCGTCCGTACCGGAAGCCACGAACATTGATCGGAATGTGGCGAATGGAAGCTTGGTCCTGTCCTGTGTGAAGTGAACGTTGCTTACTCGGATGGTGGTGGTGTCGAGGTAAGATGCGACGTTCATTCTGACACTTCCGCCGTCATAATACGTCACGTCGAGAGTCATGGTCTCCGGATCGATGACAACGCGCGATATAGGAGCGACAGGCCGATGGTCCTTGGGATTGCTCTGCCCGACTATCACCGACGTTCCGAAAGGGATCCAGTCGGCCCCGGGAGGAACGATGGGAAGAAGGCGGATGTTTCCATCTTGGTACAACACGAAGACTTGTCCCCAGCTGTCTGTCGTCCATACGGCCGGAACTGCAATGCGGAGGTAGTCAACTTTGTTCCACGTTTGACCAGTAGTGGACAAAGTCACGGCCATGGTTTCAGGACTGCGCCACCAGAAGTCTACACTTATTCCCTCAACATGTATTTTCTCAGACTTTGATATAGTGAAACTAGCGTCTGGTTTCATGGGACGGCGTTCCAGGGAGAATCTTTCAATACGAAGTCCGCTCCTTTTGCTTGTGTCTATTTTTATGATGATTTCGTTGGCATACTTTTCAGTCCAGGTAAAGTCGGGTATGTTCCATTCACAATACAGCGCATTTATAGTATATTTTGTAGCTGGTATTTTGGTAAATTGTGACGCCCTCCCTTTGTAACGTATTGACACATCGACGTGTTCATGATCAGTAAGACCACTAAAAGATAATTTCAATGTGGATCCAATTTCGGAATCAATGAACCCCTTTGATTTTCCCTCCAATTCGAAAAGTGCTCTAAACTGCAAAAGTGTATCCGAGCCACTGAACGCTCCACCGTATTGACGCAGTACGACACCATCTATGGTCTGAGGTATAAATACTAAACTATGAACACTCACGTCGCTGAAGTGCCAGTACATGGGTGGAAGGAAAGGACAGTTGGATGTATCTGCTCGTCGATCGTTGACGAACGAATGGTACTTCGGCATCGTAGCACTAACAGTGAATTCTTTGACGCTCGTATGAAATAGTGAAAGGCACACATTGTCTTCTTCGGCACACAGTGTGGGACGACTGTTTTGCTTCATATACCCGTCCTTGACATCACGAAGGGCCCGGTTTCGTAGGGGTTCGATCTTCGACAAGCAAGGAAGTTGGCATGTGAAGGATTTCGATTCCTTAGACAAGAAAGCGTCGTCTACTTCTAGTACGATCTTATCCACTTCCATCCCATATGCGTCAGCATCGGTCACCTTCAATACCAGGTTATGCACTCCACTCTGTAGCGATTTCTGGGAACCAATTGTACCTGATTCGTAGAATTGGTTCCAGTCCGAGTGTTGTTCCGTTGTGAATGATCCCATCTCCAGGTCGTCCATATAAACCTTCATTTCATCGGCCTTGCCATGGTTGGAATACACCACTGATTCAATGGTGACGGTTGTCGGCTCGGTTAGACAGAAGAACAACAGGATTTCTTCACCTTTGTGGAGGTACGTCGTTTTTTCACCAGAGGCTGCGGACCGAGGCATAACAGGACTGCTGCCTCTCCTGGTTTCAGCTTCTAGGGTCATCTGCTTAGAGCACGTGCCGGTCACGAGCAGGATGACTAAGCCGATGGCGTACATGTTGCGTTGTCCGTGATCACTTTCTTACAACGTATTCGAGCAGTGTGTTTCCCCCTTATATATAGCACGAAGGGTCATTGGTGAGGTGAGGATCACTTACAGTCGTCAGTCTACCGTAGAAACTGAAACAGTCTCTGATCCTTACGTAGTGTGGTTCAGGTCTGTTGACTATAATAATGACAGGCCCTCATGGGTCTAGTTAGAAAGTTTAGCAATTATATTCACGGCACAATTGGAGTCTGTTTGATTTGATAAACGATAAGGCATAACGGTGAGCGCGAACGTTATTATGTGCTTCGATCTACCGTATCGTAAGACAGTTGTCTGACTTTCGTGGTGATCGAATGCATAAACATACCCTTTATATGTTATTAATATACTACTAAACCACACACACACACACACACACACACACACACACACACACACACACGCGCGCGCGCGCGCGCGCACACCGCAGAATCTTCAAGAGTGTCATAAATTTGTTCAGGGGATATACACGTAGATACAGGTACACATATATATTGGAATGAACTACAGCAAGGATATGTATTTCTTCCTTGGAACACTCAATGTCTAAAGGCGGCTCTCCACGTGCGACTTTTCTTGCGCTAGTTCACTGTCCGACAGCGATTTTACACTGTCCGACAGCGATTTGCACGTGGACTACAGCCTGCTAGTAACTATCTGAAATCTGAAAGTCATGAGAACATGTTCTATCGACAGTAACTCACAGAAATATGTCGACATTTACTCTCATGTGGAGAGCCGCCTTTAGTCTCTGATAATGATATAGCCTCTGATAATGCACTATTAATGATATTGTAGTCTTTGATAATTATGTAGCCTCTGATAAAACACTTGTAATTATGTAGCCTCTGATAAAACACTTGTAACTAGTCTTATAATGTCGGAGTCTCTGATAATAGTCTGATCATAGTCACTGATAATGCTTCCTTTAGTGTTATCAGAGTGTTAAATGCTCTTCACGATCATGTCACACATAATTATGTCCCAATTGAGAGTCTCTGATGCTCCCACACAAGTTTGTAATTCATGAATCTATATTTATTTTCCCTTTTAGTTTACAACTCTTGTAGTAGACAAACAGTCTCAATTTAACCCTCACCAAGCTGGAGGCAACTACAGATACCCTCATCCTGCAGGGAGAGGGTTAATAAATGTAAAACAGACATCGCTTTTAAGATTCCCACTTCATTTATTCATTTATTGAAGCGAACAACCATAGCATAATTATATATAACGTGTTAACTGCAACATTAAGCAAGTACACACTATCGTATGATTATATCATACCCTGGGGCTGTTCAAAAAGCAACCACATTCATAAGAGTATCGCAGCAGTAGAGGCCGACGCACCAACGATGAAATAATTTATTCGTGCTGCAGATTATTTTATCGAGATCAATATGAATCTAAGGAACATGTGAGAACAGTGGCATTTTAGAATAGTCCCATTTTTTAAATAGTGCCATTGCGATAGTGCTAGCTTTTTGAACAGCCCTCTTGACAAGTACATATTATCCTAGAAAGTTTGTACAATTGTTGGATAAATTCGTGTAAATATTCCTAAAAAAATAATGGAATATACTTTATTGAAAGAGAACAAAATCTTCTTGAAAATATATTGATTTTGATTGGTGTCGCTCTATAAAAATATATAAACAGTATATTTTTATAAAAAATAAACTTAAAATGAGACATACAAAATATACACATCAAAATATACATCTATTTATAATTGTGGATTTCAATGAGCAGGAGGCAAACCTTTAAAAACAGTAATTTGTCCATTTTCTTGTATTTTTTTTTTTACATCCATTAAAAATGTAACAAACTACACTCATAATATTCCCCGTAATTTGGTTAGCTTATTTTACTATATGGTTAGGTATGCAATTTTGTGATATACATTCAAAATATACAAATTAATTTTAAGAGTACATCATATTTAATCTCATGTTAATAATACCATTTCTTAGTGTACGGTATTAAAATATGAATATATATATATATACATATATACTATTCAACATGTACTTTAGGGATATTTGTAATGTTTCATCATATATATATAACATTATCCATGCATGTATTTAAATGTGATTTTATCTTGGAAAATGTCAGTAGCGATCAGCAAATTAATTCCACCTTTAATCTTTTTGTGATATCACACCTAAAAAAAAAAAAACTAATTATTTTAATTTTTTTTAGACGATCTTAAAGCTACATAATCATTCCGTGATGAAACATATTGTTACGTGATAAAGCATATTATGTTGAATAGTATATATTATGCTATGACATACCTTCCCAGTGTCTACACATAAAGCAGTTATCACATATTGCGTTCCCAAGGAGTATATTGGTTTATCCCCCAAATAGTGTCTCAGTTCTGGTATTGCCGACATACTGGCCATGACGTCACAGAACAAGTGTCACAAAATATGTGTCATGGAACAAGTGTCACAATAATATGTGTCACATAACAAATTGTCAATGGAATGGTTGTCATGGCATGAGTTGAGTGTCACACAATAGGTGTCGCACAATGAGCATTGCACCATGAGCAGTGCACAATTGGCGTCACACAATGAGCATTGCACAATAGGCATCACACAATTTGTGACAATGGGTGTCACACAATTGGCATTGCACAATTGGTGCAACACAATGAGGTGTCACACAATAATGTGTCACAAAACAGGCGTCACATCCGACGTTCAAAATAGAAAAGCCGCCCAGTAACGCCATATGAACCCTGAGGGTGAAAAACAAGTGACACCTGGTGGCGTATATACGATGAAATGAAACACTATTGCCGTCTGCCCTGCATTGTCCGTCACTGTGGTAAAATGTCTCGTCCATTAAGCTATCGAACCACCGTCCTGAAAAAGATAAGATAATACCATCTGAATTAATATTTAAAAAACAATTAATCCCTCTACACAAACTATGATGTTTCGTCCTGAGGAATGTAGGGTTCCAATTCATCCCTGTGATCAATTTTTAACTTACATTTTGTAATTCTCAAGGTATCTAGAAAACAAATCTTGATGCTCCTATTGCAAAATATTGTTTCCATGGTGTCGTTTGGTGGCCATCTTGGATTTAAGTTGTAAATTTGTAATTTGGCATAACTTTTGAACTAGATGTCATACAGATATACATGAACCCATTTTTCAGGATAATTCTGGCATGAGGAATTGAATGGGATGATTATCTTCATGACTTAAACAATTTACTTGACAAATATTTTTCAGTATGTTGTGCAAATTAGTGTTCAGAATTGCTTTATCCAATTAACCCCCTCCGTGCTAGATTAGGCACAGACACTGCTCTTTAGGGCATCTCTGGTTGTCTCCAGCATAGAGAGGGCTAATGATGTCGCCAGTCTTACCTGATAGACTTTGTTTGGATTACTCGACACGTTGGGCCTCGGCATCTCGTACTGAAAAGAATACAAATGACATTTTTACAAATAAACAACAAACATTGAGTATATTGTACACAAAAGCCGGTATATATCGGTATATCGATCCAGCCCTTAGCCTACTTTCTGATAACAAATCAAACCAAACTTGATTAAAATATATTAAAAAATAATCATTTCTAATGAATTCATATAAAAACTACATACAAATTAACAGTGAGTGAATATTCAGTTTAATACCACCACAATTTTCCACCCATTTGCGATGATTATATAACCAACTTTTTTTTAATTGTGCAATGATGGAGCATTTGAACAATCTTACCTGTCCGTTTCTGGTGGGATCCAGCATGTTGAACATGTGCTCCCAGGAGAAGTTGTCACGACCATTGCCGTCTGGAATATCAGAATACTGAATTAAATTTCATCCTAGACACTACTTTCAATAACATTGGCATACATAATAACATTGGCAAACATAATAACATTGGCATACATAATAACATTGGCAAACATAATAATGGCTCTGAATTCATCATCTGAGTGAATGAAAACATTTAAAAAATTTTTTTTCCGATTGTGGGTTAGTCGTTTTCTTGATTCTTTCACTATTTATATTATTTATTTTTTTCAATTGTGGGTTAGAGCCGTTTTCTTGATTATTTCATTATTTTAATTATTTATTTTTTGAATTGGGGTTTAGAGTCGCTTTCAAGATTCTTTCTTGTCAGTTTAGTGCAGAAGGAAACCTGCAACAACCGTAGCACTGAATGTTGCAGTAAACCTGCAAGCACCGGCTGGTACTAAGTCTGACGGACCAAGGATGATAACTGCATTGCCACGGTACAGATAGTGAAAGCTTTAAGAGGACATACCTCAATGTGTTTGGAGGTAAAAGCTTGGAGCACACATACCTCGAGGTGTTTGGTATTGGTATCCTCGGTCCTCTCGGTCCGGCATGTCCAGGAAGTCAGATCGGCCCTCCCAGCCCTTGGGTTTCCGGTAGTGTCGTGACCCTGGGCCGTCATCGCTGCCACTAGATGTCCCCGCCCGCTCGGTGTTCATGGTGTGCGGCGAGTACATCGCGTAGCGCGCGGCGCCGTAGTCGCCCTTAATCGGCAGGCCACCCACGAATGCACTTCTGAAGGCATCTCTGCAATAATAAAGAATAATCAGAAAAATGTAATTCATTATTAATTATTTATTAATTTTGAAAAGTCGCAAAGTAATTTTTTTTTAAATCAATAAAAAAAACAATCCTAATAAAAAAAAGAAGATTTAAGTTGTAGAAATATCACAATTGGGTTTAAATTGAATACAAACATTTTCCATTTAGAAAGCATACACACAAATGGCACTTATAAGGACCGAAAGCTATAACATTGAACGGAAATGCATTGCATGAGGGGAGGTAATGCTCACCGTCCGTCTTCTGATGGGGGCCGTCTGGGTGGTATCAGATTGTCCCGATTCTTGGACTTTTTGATGTAGCAGATGTACGTCACGAGGGCGATCATTATAATGGCTAGGATGATGAGTGGCACCGTCAGACCGATGATCAACGCAAGAGGACTTTCGTCTGAAATACATAACGGCTTTGTTTAGTTTTAATTACCTGTCTTTAAATTAAAGCATACACTCATCGTTTGTTGAAATATTTTATGGTAGCACATATTTTACCTGAAAGCATGGACAACAACTGATTTGTCTACGCGAGTATATATTTACCAATGAGCTACATTTTCCGCATGTTCTACCGGTTTTCTATATTTTCATATTTATTTCCATAATTTTGTAATTTTTATCGCGAGAAAAACAAAATAGTAAAAAATTAAAAACCAGTGGCACATGTGAAAAATGCAGCTTGTTTCCCCCAAATACTTGTACGGACAAATCAAATGTACATTGTACACTTTTAGGTAATACGCGTGACCACGATACAAGTCAACAAACTATGATTGTATACCTTTAACTTAAGAGCAGAACATGCTATAGAAATATTTTGAAAGTCTGGAATTTCTAAGCTGCATGTAAATAAAATCTTCCTGATAAAAGGATTTTATTACTCTTCATTGTCGATTTAATACTTTACAGTGTTTTACTACACATAAGTGAGTGAATGTGGAGTTTAACATGTCTACGAGAGACTTTCAATCATTTGCGACGATATTTTTGCTACAGATAAGAATTGATAGTTCAGGCATCTTTCACAAATTGTGGAGAATTTGATTTTACTCAAATTAAAAAATAAAATTAAAAAATAAAAAATTAAAATTAAAATTAAAAATTAAAAAAAAATATAAGCAATTATTTCAGCAATATATGAATGATTTTACTGCTCTTCATATTGAGAATGATGAAAATAAAATGATCAAATGAATATTGGTACTTACTTGATTTCAAAGTTCTGAAACAAAGAATTGAAAATGAGATTAATTTAGTACAGTATTAACATGAACATGATACATGGCAACGAATAAGTAATACATGAACGTCTTTTGAGTCTGAGCACCCAGACCTAAACTTATACATGTCGAGTATATAATGGATTCCTAGAGTGAGGGATCCATTGCTTAACCTCCTCACTGCTACGGCCATATATATGTGCCAAAAACATGTGCACAATGGAACAATTCAGCAGGGAGAAGGTTAAAGGCTTACAATCACGTTTTTAAAAATATATATTTCATGGTCAAACATATTTTACCTGAAAGCATGTACATTTGGTTTATCTACACAAGTATATTGAGCAACAAGCTACATTTTCTGCATGTTCTAATGGTTTTCAATATTTTTATTCATTTTTTTTTATCACGAGATAAAATATAAAATAATTATTTTAAAATATTCAAAACCAGTGAGACATGCTGAAAATCTAGTGAGTCGGTGATAATTGAGTTCAACGTAACTGCGGGAATCTTTAACCCATTTGCAATGACTGAAAATATAGCTTATTACCCGCTTTGTGTAGACAAATCAAATTTACATACTTTCATGTAAAAGACATTTGACGATGAAAAATGTCAATAAACCGTGATTACATGCCATTAACTTCGTAGCTGAGCGAGTGATCATGGAGTTTTAAAGTCGCTTTCACCCATTTGCGACAAACGACGAATGTTGTAGCTAGAATCTTTCAACCGTGTGTGACAAATAAATTCCTAAAACTTACTTTATCACAGGAAGCCCATCGACCACTTCGCAGTACTCGGTCGACTTCAGTGTCTTCAGGACTTTGAGAATGTCGCAAGCATCGCTGGTGGCGGAAACTGAAACGAGAGATAAGTGTTCTCAGTGGTGGAATGTGGTGCTAGGAATGTGGTGTGCAAGTGGATGTGTGCTTGGGGATATTGGCATTCCCTTGAAATAGAGTTTATAATATTTTATAATAGAAACGATTCATTATTTAAAAAGAAAATAGGGTTTAGAGTCGCTTTCAAGATTCTTTCACTTATATCACGGCTTGTCAGTTTAGGACAGAACCTGCAATGTCAGTAGCACTGAATGTTGCAGAAAACCTGCAAGCACCGACTGGTACTAACAAGACCAAGGATGATAACTGCAGCGCCACGGTGTAGACAGCACATCCTATCGATATTGCGTCAGAAATGTAACTTTTGTGCACAATGCCGTCAATGGTGCCAGACTCCCAGGAGAGATTTGAACCTGGAACCTTAGGCTCCGAAGGGACGATTCATCAAACAAATGGTGACATCGTGATGCGTGCGTCCACGTGTGAGACTTACTGGTAGCGCCTTCATACGTGACCCCAGTGACCTTGACGGATGTTCCGTTCAGCGTCATGGTGGGGTTGTCTGCCAGCGCCTTCACAATCAATGAGGCAATGGTTGCCGGGTCGTCGGTTGTCTTCGCGGGGTCGGTACGCAGCTCCATCAACGCGACAACGCTTCCAATACTGCAGAGTAAAATACAGATTGTTTCACGAGCCAGCTTCAAAATATCAGATTAAAAAGATATGAAAAAGATAACCATGCATTTATACGAAATGTGCATTTTATTAATTTCCAGAGATTGATAATAGATGGTTACCGTATAGATGTTTGTAAATAATTAATACATTTTTTTATGAGCCATGTCATCAAACCTTAGGCACAATGTCATCAATGTGTGTGCATCATGTCATCAAAGTGTGTGCACTATGTCATCAATTAAAAAACAGCTAGGGTGTGTTCAGGCTTCACTACATTTCACTACACTACTTTACTAAAGTAATGGCTGGCTGACAAAACGCTACAGGGTCCAAACCCTTAGTGAAAAACATTACTACATATGCTGCTGGCTAAACGGCTTCTGTGTCACTACATAGTACTATGTAGTGAAAAGTAGTGCAGTCTGAATACACCCCTGGTATTGTATAGCCAGCCACTACTTTGTAGAAAAGTAGCCTAGTGTAGAGAAATGTATTGTAGCCTGAACGCACCCTTGATATAGCTATCAACAGGGGTGCGTTCAAGATAGAATACAAGTATTGTACCGTTAGTAGGAAAATGACAGGAAATTGATTTGTACATGCGTCCAGTCCATTCGCTTCATGCTTTGCGTTTTCCTACAAAACACTACAGCCTTCAGACCTGTAGTGAAAAGTATTAATACGTATTGCTAAATTCTCACCTCATCGACAAAGTCTTAGATGGCAGAGACGCGTCACCAGACACAGCTTTCTTCACAATCTTGTCCACCTGTAACACAAGACAACATTCAGGAAGTTAGAGGCCGTATCAGTAAATAATATGGAATGACATAAAAAAAAAAATGGATGACATGATATCAATCATGAAATTAGACAGTGATTATGAAGTTTAACGTCACTGTGGTAATCTTTCACTAATTTTAGACAACCATTAACGAAATTGGAGCCAACGTGAATATTATCCTTGTTTTGCAAGAAATATATAATACTGAATGACAATTCAGAAAATTACATGACGTAACTTTGTCAATCTGAAATGAGAGATAGCATGACGTCATTCAGAAAATTAAATAATATGGCTTTTTCAATCATGAAATGAAAGATATTACAAACTTTATCACAACCTTTATCCTAATTTTACAATATCCGATAGTGGACACATAGTTCGGTCCTGACCGGGAAAGCACGAGACAGAAATTATGCCTCGAATTCTCACCTCTTTGGCAATTTCAGTGGCTAGATCTTTATACGCCTGTGTTGTACTGCCGCCATTAATAACATCGTTTCTGTTCAGCGGAATGGTTATTGTGACATTGGTCGTGTGTACAGCTGAAAATAAGTTACATAAAATTAATATTATTGTTCATGTAGGGTGCCATATTATTACATTTAAAAATCAATATAAACTTTTACTTTCAGTTATATCACGGGCTTGTCAATATGGCAGTAAGAAGAATCTGTTGAAAAAGAATTCAATTCAATTCAATTCTTTATTAGCCTTTAACTTTACAGTTAATCAGCATTTATATATAATATTATTATTTGATTTAAACTTTAAACAATTAACAAACAAACACTATAATGAAACAGCCGATATGAACCTGTCAACAGAGCTCTGTACAGAATCAACAGTCAAACTGCCAAGCCTATACTGAAACAGTCGATATGAACCTGTCAACAGAGCTCTGTACAGAATGTCAAACTGCCACTTGTAAGCCTATACTACGTTGAATCTGATGAGGTTCAGATGAGTTACTTTGTACTTACATTGGTCAAGAGGTTTAGTTCCTTGGCACGTGTAGTTCGTGTTCAAGGTGGCATGCACGCAATGTTTGGTGTTGCTGTCGTATACCATGGGGAACTGACACTCATCTACGTAGGGGAGGAAGTTCACTTCCGGGTCCACCTTGCTGCAATTGTAGAACATGGTGCAGCTCTCCGGGTGGGGGAATGTCAGAAACGGGTAGAGCGGACACAACTGAGCGGCAGCGTCTAAAAACAAATATTCAAAGCAAACAATTACTAGTATATGTATTCTGACAATCATGGTAGAACGCATCCTCGAAACACAGGCCATTACACTTAACTTCCGTTAAGAAATAGGCGGCGTTTCGAGAATGGGTAGAAAGAAGTAGTCACGATTCAGCAATTAATTTCACTAATTGGTTGCTTGCATAATAGTTTCTAATTAGTAGTAGTAGTAGTAGTAGTAGTAATATTAATATTGATATAACTTACCAGCTTTGTCCACACAGTTACGTTTGTCTGCTAAGCAGCTGACTTTTCCGTCAAAGTAGTGCCCGTCTATACATGAATGCCAATGTGCTGTGTTGCCGTCACATTGTAAAAATCCCGTACAGTCAAAGCTTAAAGCTTTTATTCCAGTTTGATCACAGAATACATTGTATTCCGGGTATCTCCCCTTCTCTAGCGCACTGCAGAGTGATAGTACACAGAACACGACGGAGACGACGAGAAGAGACGTCATTCTGAAACAAACACGTACAATGCTATTTTTGACAATACATGGTAGGAGTTTTATATGAGTCAATAATAATGAGCAGTTTTATATAGCGCCAAATCCACGCTACATTATTACCCCGGTCAATGGATCTGTGCGCACTCAATTGCATTTCAACTCCCTGGGGAGTATGCAACACAAGCTGCCATTCAAGGCGCTACAAGGTTATCATTCATATGTCCATCTCATCCTTCCGGGTACCCGTTCTCTGCTGGGTGAACATATGTTTTATTAGGCACTATTTTAATGTTAGTTGATTTGTCAGTGTAGAGTCCTTGATTTTAAAGTATAGGATAGTACTACGGTTCGAAAGTTACAAAATACGATCAGAGAGGGACGACTATGATACGTGACGTCGAACAACGACAAGTTTCAAAGTCACTTCAAGATGAAATTTTCTTTACACCGACAGGTAGCACATTGTTATATTAGGTACTATTCTGAAATTAGACCAACCCTAGGGTGGCGGACATTAGCCAATGACCCAACACTCATGATGATACGATTATCCTCATTGGCTAATATTATCGCTCGACCGTCACCCTAGGGTTTGTCTTTCCCTGATTCGTATGCATGTATTATTACTTCAAAGGATGCATGCTATTGTGATAATGCATGCATGATATTCCCAAGTGTTTGGAATATCAAATATATCAACACGAGTCGTCAAACGGGCACTGCTACCTAATGTGTTTGTACTTTTTGGAAACTACTACCATTGCTCTTTCATTCACCGTTTGAATTATTGTCCTGTGAAGATTATATGTTTATATTTAGTGCCACAATCTGCCCCAAAATCCAAAATTGCAACCCATCATGATCTGGCATAAAATAAAATACGTCCGAAAACTGGTTTCAATTTTTAACGAAAAACGACGTATGCAGTAACTATGTAAATATGTTGAAGCGATTGAGCTACAGCTTCCTACGTATATTCTTTGTAGCAGCAGGCATAGTATGTAGTAATATGTGATTGATATGACAATCAAATAAGAAGTTATGACGGTTTAAGTTTGAAAATGTTGAAAACAAATTAACATTTTTCAAAATCTGTCATAAAATAAGTATACACATGATCAGTTCTGTATTACTATATACCATAAACACACTACTGGAGCATTTTATGGTGAAATATTACATCTGTATGATACAATTTAACTCAATAATGACCATCAAAAGTTGGCTCCTTTTTCGACATGAATTTATTGATGTTTTAATTAAATACTAGTATGTTTTGTTGCTAAACATAACCACTAACACTAGAACTGATTATGCCATACTACTGTTATATGTCCTTAGCATGACATGCCAGGTTTTCATTACTCCGAGTCTATATTTAGTCTGTCATCAATCAACATACAAATGGTACCCCCGTCTAGGTAGCAGTGCCCCTTTTTAATCCGAGTCTTTGCAATGGCAGGACAATCAAATGAACCACTAATTGGGTCAACAAAATTAATATCTACTGCTGTAAATCTAGATCACTTGTTATTTGAAAGCGATATCTACGGTGGAAACACACTATTGGGTGATAAAGTACAGTATGATACCAGTGAACCTCCGATACTGATGACAAACCACGATCCTGTATTAGAATTAGGGTTTGAATGACATAATGTCAAGATAAATATGTCACATGGCACGGTTAATGTTTACTTCAGACACGCCACGAAAAGCCGGTCTCTCTGTATATAACATTTACCTTCAAAGGGAATCTTTGTGTTTACTGTGTTTTTATGAGAATATATCTTAAATGACTATAATTGGTTTACATAAAACTGATTCCAAGGCTAAAATACATTTAACTGACTTTCCACACTTGTATTTCAATTTGATTTCACTGGTTATCAATTGATGGATAGTCATCATTAATGGTCATTTAATATCCTATATGCATATGTGCAATAGTATTTCCATATTAGATAACGACGACTGTATTTCCTTTGCATATAACATATATTATTTTATAAAAACTCATTAAGAAAAGTGAATCCGGGCTCTCTCTCTAAGCTTACACAATAAAATTGTATTTTAAATATTTCACATTTACGATATACGGAAGCACAAACGGGTATACATGCTAGTAATATCTATCCTTTCCTAAGGAATATGAGTGTCCAACTACTGTCATAAGGAATTAGTTCGAACCGATCAGTTGTACTTTCGGCGATAGGTGATTGATCTACGTGTAGAAGGAAGGACAGGGAAGATGTAGTCAAACGTAAACCCAGTTAAGAAAGAAGAAGAAAACGGAAATACTGATATTCACCCAGAGCCCATGGCGGAGGGACCTTTCACGAAACTTTCCCAGTTTATCAGCTTCACATAGGACGAGCCAGTACTATACAGTATAGTACAGATCATGGTAGTTTAGTAAAGTAGCTAAATTTAAAGTTAACTTTAGTGTTTCATGGTAGAGAAAACGAACCAAGATTTAGTTTAATTGGATGTGGTATGCATAATGGTGATGTAATGTTCGTCTAGAGTTTCAATATTTGGGAAATACATACTAGTTTATGACATATAAATAGTTCTGTGTGTGTGTATACATATATATACTGAAAGAAAAATTTAAGGGAACGCATGTATTGTAACACGACATTGTTGCTAAGCGGTTCTATAACCT
>JAVCKZ010061717.1:0-15313 GCA_034780755.1 Lepetodrilus elevatus
TTCATAAAACGTCATGTGACGTCATAGTCTGAGTACGTTTTTGTGCTCAGAAAGTTTCGTAATCTCGGGGCCAGATTCCTCAAACCAAGTTCTGAAGTTTGGTAGACGACTTCCCCAGTTGCCTCCAGCATGGAGAGAGTTAAAGACATTGCTTTCTACCATCAGAGGAGATTTCTAGAATCTGATTGGTCGCCAATCACTGTCTGACCTTTCCATGACCTCCATAAATCTGGAGATGATATTAACGCTCTCCCCTTAATGGACACGTCGAATACAGCATTGATCGCCACGAGTTTAGCAGGGACTGAGCAGTTACTGTTATAAGCACTGCACTTGTTGTTCCTAATATGGAGAGATCGAACATTTCTTGCTGGGAATATTGTCCACATTCTAAAATGACCGTTTTCCTATAAAACTGAATTGGTGCTTTATGTTGCAGCGGGAATATTTCAGCCATACGCGTAGATCCTACAGAACGAAATGAAAATGCAAACATATATAAATATGTCAATCTTAATCCTCTCCCTATTGGATTAGGTTCTTTAGGGCAATTTTGGTGGTTGTCTTTAGCTTGGAGAGAGTTAAATTTGTTTCAAATGCATCAGTGGCTTCTAAAAGGTAACGTGAGTAAATGGATTTATGTCACGATAAACAGTTGTGAGATATTGATGTCGACATTTAACCATGATGAAATGTTGATGACATTACGTAATGGAATCTTGATGTCGATATGGCATGTCTGGACGGATTGACGTCGACTTACAATTCCTTTCTGGCCAAGGTCATCTTGAAAATTATGGCATGGTTCTTTATCCTAGGCAAATGGGCCTGCACAACAACAAAAAACACATGTACTTTCGGTTTATCAGAATGTTAATTTGCGACTTTTTACAATAAATTCCATGCACTAAACCCAAGCCAATGCCATTGTTCTCGGACTACAATATGCCATTTTTCTCAAACTAGATATGGACAATTTCCGTTTAAAAAAAATATGTAATATACAAATACGACCATTTCATCGTTTACCTTACAAGGAAAGTCACGTGCGCAATAGTTGACACTGAACACTAAGTGACTGTACCTTTGTGCTTAATATTAATTCGATTCCAATGAACTGAATGAATTAATGCTTTACATCGCAGAGGGAATATTTCACGCCTACGTGACTCGAATAAACTAATCACATGCCACAGAAACAATGGACTCCATATCTTTAAGTAGACTCCTAGAACCTACATAAAAAAAAGGACCTCATGAGTGGCACCAGCCCATCACTTAACGGCAGTAGTCTCGCTAGTTATACTTCCGTGTCTGAGAGAGTGTCAACAGCACAATAACAACCCTTCCTGTTAGTTGCCATAGCGAATCAAGGTTGTCGTGGATTTCCCCTGGGAAAACTGCATGTCATCAGCAGAGCAACAGTGCATAAGCTTAAAGGCATACAATCACATTTTGTCTACACATTTCATGGTCAATCATATTTTACCTGAAAGTATGTACATTATATTTCTTCACAAAAGTATATATTGGCAACAAGCTATTTTTCATATTTTATTTTTGTATTTTTTATCTCGCGATAAAAAAATAAAAACTATGAAAGATTATTGAAAACCTGTGGGACCTATGGAAAATGTAGTTTGTTGCCCAATATATAATATACTTGTGTAGACAAATCAAATGTACATGCCTTCAGGTAAAATATCTTTGACCATGAACTATGTCAACAAACAGTGATTGTATGCCTTTAAACCTATGCTGTCAGAAACGTAATTGTCCTTATGATAGCCTTAAGTAGAAAACAATCTGAAAATGACATTTTCTTGCATGATAACCGGGCTAAAGATATTAGGTCTGCACTGCAAAGATAATGATTTTATTGATATTATTCCTGCCATTATTTCTAGGCCATGTGTAACACTTGGAGATGATCAGCTTCAGCCGTTCTCTGGCCCACATTCCACAGAACAATCGTAGTACTACACAACTCCTCAGCAACTTCATGCTGATGTACAGGAGTTACGACTCTCGTAGCGCAATGATTGTTCCATGGAACGGGCCAAGATTTTGTATGTCATAAACATTGATGCTACAAGTGACATTGGAACCTATGGACATGGCACTTTAGCACCCGTCACATAACATTTCAGCACCCATAAATGTTATTTTAGCATCCATATACATTACGCTTCACTCTTGTCATCTCCACGCAGCTGTGATTGGTACCCGGTAGGAGGTTCACATGACATCATGAAGAAGAAGAAGCTTTATTTAATGTTGGATATGTATAGAACAAGAAACGTTAGCTCTGTATAGCTATTATTCCGAATGAAACCTGTAACCCTCTCCCTGCTGGATCAGGCACATAAACTGCTCTTTAGGGCATCTCTGGTTCCTTTGGCATGGAGAGGGTTAAATGTTACATCTCAACTTGCAATACTTCCAAGGGGGTTGAAAAGGTTCACAGTGCACGTAGTGATGCATCAATGAATTGTCTGCAAGTACTAGACCTATAAACTATAAACACACTGCAAACCTTGTATTGCGGTAATACTAGAAGATCATACGCACCTTGTCCCATTGCTATATAATACTAGAAGATACTGCAGACATCGTCCCATTGCTATATAATAAAGCAGACATCGTCCAATTGCTATAGTAAAGCTAACCAGGTGAAACACGAAGGTACTTAGCAGAACAGTTTTAACCCCGAGACCTCGTTAGGTGGACTGATGGTGGCAACAGAAGATAAAATATTCAGATCAGGCAATCACAACATCAATAATCAAGGACAACCGTCATAACTCAATAATGTCCTGTAGGTCCTTCCTGTTGGTGACTGAAGGACCCCCGTCCTGTCTGTACAATCAGGGTCAATTGCTTGGGGGAAGCAAAATTCCGTAACGTAAACAATCGGTTTCACTTGTGCATGTGTATGAATTATTGCTTTACGATGTGTGATGCAAAGCTAAAACTTTCGGATTTTTGTTGGCGAAAAAACATAAGTTTAACCCTCTCCCTGCTGGATTAGTCACAGATACTGCTCTTTAGGGCATCTCTGGTTGCCTTCAGCATTGGAGAGGGTTAATAGTGGCTGATCTGTGGAACTGAGAAGGGACTATTCCTGTGTTTTGTAGTAAGTATCGAAATAGAAAGGAGCATTCACTAAAGTAAATTTTACATGTGGATGACACTAACTTATTATCAAGGGACCATGGTTCATTTCCACAGAACCGTCTTGGCGCTACATGAGTCGTAACTCCCATACTCCAACACAGTTATGACTATCTTAGTTATGACTATCAAAGTTATGACTATCTTAGTGCTATAATCGTTCTATGGAACGGAGCCGGGATGGAATGACATACATTTAGCATAGGCGAAACTGAATGACACTAAGCTAGTATTGAGTCAATGAAAACCATTAGTTTATTTCAAACTAGAAGAAATTACTAATATATTAATCAACTTTTCTTCAAAGTGATTTTTGTCTTGAAATCAGGAATATTCTGAACAATTTGAATAATTATGTCATACACGTTCAGTATACATTAACCGTAATCTGATCTGTGGTCGAAAGATATTGATCGGCAAGATAAGTAATGATCCTGCCCAGATATTAAATATTTAAGACATCAATTTATGCTGGAAATTGTGTTCTCACATAACAGATACGTATGTAGACAATCATGGATACACAAACGTTCCAAATTTACGTAGCATACACAGAAATACAAAAATGATTGACTGCCAACATAAATAACGACTTAAGACATAACTATATTGTGAGTGCATTCTCGTAGACAATCATAAGCACATGATATATACGTTCCAAATCTATGTATCGCATGTGAACAGTGCTGCAAAACAATAAATAGATCCCGCACCAATCGGATGGATATCTATTTATGCGATCTCCATGGCGATACCTTGATCGCATACTGTTACCATCAAACAACCAATTACATGCCTGAAATAAAGACCAACATCAATGCTAAACGCTGAATTATTTATCAAGGTGGCTTTAAACACCAGAAATTAACCCCAGACGAAAAGCAAACAGTTTCTGCTGAGTTGGCCGATTTTACAAATTATGTGTCTCGTAGGAAAGATACATGATTAGTAATTAAAAGTGAAAAATGGAACGATATTATGCACCTTTGTGAAGAATATGGATCTGACCAAATGTTGGTTCACCAATCATAAAAATTGCACAATATATATTTAGTGTCTTTATGAAATATGTCGATTTGACAAAATGTTGGTTATTTACGATTCATAAAAATGGGGTGATATTGTGCGTCTGTGAAAAATATGGATTTGATGCATATATTTTTGTATCTATGGTGCATATAAAAATCTACATCGTATTCTGTTCAGACATTTCCATATAAATTTCTTGCAAGATGGCAAAGCCTAAGAAAAAAAACTTTTCCAAATAACAATAAAATTGAAATTGAAATCAATCCACCAACCACCAACTCCAAGATTACATTAGCCAACACAACAGACAACATTTATCAATGAAAATTCATGCATACTTCCTTCTTAAAATACTTCTTAAACCTATCGGATATTTGATTATGGTAAGAAGTCAGCCGGATAAATTTTGTTTGAAGTACGACCTGAAACAAATGATGCACAACATCGGAGCCAGTGATATCATATATTCAATCAAATAAAGCATTAACTCTCTTATATATTTTCACACGACTTAGATATATGAAATTCTGTAGACTCTATATCATTTCCTGATCAACATCTGAGAAAAGAAAATGTGCATCTTTGTCAACACGTCTCCAGGGATCGAAATTAACTAGCTCGGGCGATTTCTCCCAATGCTAAAGGTGTCCTAAGGGTGATTAGAAATTCAATACATTTGTTACTTGTATCACTATTCGGGCTAGTAAGTTATAAAGTTAGTTTCTATCGCTGATTAGGTATACAATTACAGACACTGTGCTACTGAAAGTGCAAATAACAACTGTCTCTAACAATTATCACGTGCTAGTCTGGTGTGTGCGTTCCATTACCACAATCTATATCGGGGAAGGTAGTCGTCGCATCGTTTCATTATTCATACCCAGGGAGTATATGCGTATATTGAGAGTCTGCACTAATATATTGACATGAGCATTGAAGAACAAAATCCATATCATAACGCAACTTATACATAATATCTATGAAATACCATTCTTGGACGTTGTTGCTTTCAATTCTTTTTACTTTTGACCTTAATTGGTTTCCTTTTGACATGAATTGGTTGGCATTGATGGGTTAATTAAAGCGGATGTATGGATGTGTAACAATGATCTTTATATATCGGTAACAATGTTACCAGAGTATTTTACTCTCAATGACTTTACGCTGCAGTATACAAGGGCTTAATAGATTTTATCGAGCTTGCTTTTTGTTGCGTACGATCCATTCAAATAAATTACATGGAACAATTTCGAATGGCTCCCACGAGATAGGCAGCTGTGATTATAGAAATTACGTTTCTCTCGAAATGAATATTTGCACTCCTACGTTAACTTCAAAATGGATATACCTTTTTCATTTGTACTTTACGAAGTACTGCGTGGGCTATGTTAAGTTTTCATGAAAATAAAAGTGATATTTTCCATTTACGTATTACATGTTAGTACTGCGTACATGATCTCCAAGTTCTATATCATAAACTACCGGTACATGACTAAGTCCCTTTTAGTTCAGTATTATTGTTATTGAGGAAGATAAAAATAAATGCAAGTCATCATTATCAGATGAGGATAAAGAATTAACCACAATTTCGCAACGGAAAAGTTGTTTCTCAAAATCTCGTCACATCATGGGTGTAACGAACCAGAGATATTACAGGGGGGGGGAAATGAGTTCCACAACATCGTGGCATCACCTGTATGGCACACTTCCTGTTGAAGAGTAGTTCAGCAGCAACTGCCGACCATGATGGCCTTTGGCTTAAAAATCCCTGGAATATTAGCATTCTCAGTGTTTCTGGATAAACCATAAGCCTTGCTTTATGACAATTCATAAGCCCTGCTCTTTGGCAGTTCATGGCAATTCATGGCAACCTCCTATGGTGAAAAGGTTGCAAAACAAAAATAACTTCTTTCAGGCATCATCTAAAAACCCTGGTAAATGGGTTTTGTACAGCTTATGCACTAATTCATAAACTCTGGCAAGCAATAAGAACTAACCCTCTTCATTCTGAAGTCAATCAAAAGATGCCCTCAAAGAGCAGTGCCTAATCCAACAGGGAACAGGTTAACATGAAGTTTTGCTCTTAACTCTGCTCATGATGGAGGCAACCAGAGATGCCCTGTAGAACAGTGTCTGTGCCTAATCAGAGAGAGAGAGAGAGAGAGAAAGAGTGAGAGAGAGAGAGTGAAAGAGAGATAGAGTGAGAGATAGAGAGAGTGAGAGAGAGTGAGAGAGAGAGAGAGAGAGAGAGAGAGAGAGAGAGTGAATATGGAGTTTAACATCACTGCGGGAATCTTTCACCCATTTGCGATGAAGAAAGAGAGAGAGAGAGAAAGAGATAGTTGAATGGCAGTTATCTTAACCTTCACACGCTTGAAGGCAACCAGACATGCCCACTAAAACAAAGAGATATCGATTACTACAGTACATAGCTAGCAAACAACTTGAAATATACTATCAGCTGGCCTGCTATGATGACATATAGATAGCGGTAATAAAAACCATAGGTGTTCTTGCAATATGTTCCAATCATCTTTGTACTGTGTTACCGAGAGTGGTTAGATTGCTATCATTGTTCGCATACCTAGCAGATATATTGTTACCTACCTAGGGCTATATTGTTATGTTCAGACTGATTGGGTGCCAATACCACAAATGAGAGTTGGGTGCCACAAAGTGACAAATAGCACTTTATATGTCAAATATGTAACTATATATTCATATTAATTGTACTGTAATTTAGGCTAATTATATAAGGTGGCAAGTGATAATTTGTTAGGTAACTGATAAAAATAATAGAAAATAAATAAATAAATATAATATTTTTTTAAATAATAAAATAAAATAAAATAGTAAAAAATAAAAATAACTACAGATAGATCTATGACTTACATCTGATTTGATATCATAAACAAGCTCTACGATGCACATACTATTCAAGTATTTCAGGTATAAAGGAGAAATCTACCATGCTGATTATACGAGAAACAGATATTCCAATTATAGCTGTGTATGACGTGCGGAGAAGAAATGTGCTAAATATTAACCAGCCAATCATCAATCGTCCTTGTCAGATTTCGGTCATTAATTGGACATCGTATATATGGCATCATTACGGGCCGGTATGTACTGTGATTTCTGTACATCATTGGTGATCAGGAAAATACCATTGGGTTCAGAATCCGCAAGATCATTGACCAACAGGATAGATAAATAAAACAATTAAAAGCATAACAACACCATTTATAAACAAAATACTACAGGCCACCTTTCTAGCCATTCTTATAAAAGAAACTATATCTCCAAGAATGTTTAAATTTCAAGGAGAACCACTAAATAACATTGCCTACTGTTTACACCACTAAGTATTGTCTTACAAAGATACACCAATAACTATTTTCATACGAAGATATATCTCCAAGAATGTCTCAAGACCCAAGTAAAACCAATACACAGCATAGCTTATGGTTTACACCACTAACTATTGTCTTACAAAGATACATCACAAACTATTTTCATACAAAGACTAGATATATCTCTAAGAATGTCAAAAAAGCCAATGAGAACCACTATACAACATAGCCTATGGTATACATCACTAACTACACATTTTCGTACGCAGATATATCTCCAAGAATATCTCAGAAGCCAAGGAGAACAACTACCATACACAACATAGTAAGTCTCAAAAGCCAAGTGTCTGCATTATGTATTTGCACGTAGAGTACTATTGTGCTGCATGTACTACAAGTACCGTGGCTATATTTATACCAGGGTGGGTTATTAAAAACAACTGATCCTACTACCCATGACCAATGCCTATTCATGCATGTAACGTAAATCACAGATCTGCGTTACACACTGACCATGTTTACTTACAGCCTGACGTGGGAACTTTCCTATATACTGTACTTTTCTATCGCCTATTGAACATCGCTAATGTATGTTTGGTCTTTACTTATGCTGTATTACGTTGACTTCACGACAGAAAATTATATAATCGATATACTAGTACGTCATGAAATATTATCAATAAAAATTTGTTATAAGAAAAATACATGCATACACGTCATGAAATGATCTACGTAATGCATTGACCATATTTACGTACAACGTGACGTGGGAATTTTTCTATCGCCTACTAAACACTACTAATGCAAATCAGACCAGCGTTTCATGAAAGGGCTGTACTGTAGGCCCGGCCTAAATCAGTCTGTGCATTACTTTTACAAAAGCATGAATGCTGAATACCTCAATTTATGCCCAGAATACAGGTACGACGTTATCGTGAATAGATAGCATTCACTGTTGATGACTTGATGTTGTAAAATGATATTATCGATACAGGTCACAAAATGATATTATCGGTACAGATTGATCATAAAAATAGATGCATGTCAGGACGTAGCCGTCAGGTGTTAGTGTGTACACCATTATTTAGGCAGCATTCACTGTTGACTTGACGTCGTAAAATGATATTATCGATACACGTCACAAAATTTGTCATACAACTAAAGACATGTACAGAGTACATGTCAGGTGGGGTCATATATACATGTACTTGAAGGAGGGAGCACCTGTTGGCATGATACAACATGACATTTGTGTGTCTCCACGAAAAATATCGACTGCGGCATTGACTACCCAAATACATGTCTAAACAAATACATACGAAACAATACAATTAGTATACGATTTTCTATACACTTAGATACGTCAGTGCAGCATATGTAAACAATGACACGCTATATAATTATTATACGACGTGTATGCAATTAAATACAGCAGTCACGGCATGTGTAAACAAATGTTTGAAGCACTATACCATTATTATAAGATTTGCATACAATTAGCGAGTGAGTTATTGTTTTATGACACAGTGGCAATCTTTCACCCATAGGCGACAATCCTACAACTGGGTATCATAGTGCAACAAATGTAAACAATTACTTGACTTGTACAAAACTTAAAGGCACACGCGATATTTGGTTTTGAGAATAATGATGTACTTTAATTTTGATAAATTCAGAAGGCTCATACATCTTACATGTCTCTGGCTTAAACATGAGTGCGATAGCAATCATAACACAGTTGCACGGGGCACTGGGTGTATATAAACACTGCCTATGCATAGGTTAAGCCTACTGAATGCACATTGATCCATTGCCCGGCGCACTAATATAGCACAATAGTCATATAGCACTGAGCATACAACGTACCTTGGAGAGTGGATATGGCATATTGTAAATGGATCCATTATTATTATTATTATTTTTATTTTGAAATACTCATCAGTCAATGTGAATCTTTGAGCATTGTAAATACACTATTATTATTATTATTATTATTATTACTACCATCGTTATTGTTATTATTATTACTATCATCATCATTATAATCATGGTCATGGAGGTACATATATCTGCGAGTAGACTTACAGAGCGAGTCTAGCGTCCCCGTGCTGGCCGTACTTGACCGTCGGTCCTGTATGGACATGAGCTGCTGGGTGATACGCTTGTCTAGCTGGACGCTGTGACGCTTGCGCCCCGCCCGCGCCCGGTACGCTTCCTCCCCCTCCTCATCCACCATGTTCTGCATCTTCTCCCCCTCATTGAACTTGTCGAAGTTGTCGCTCGAGTTCGTCTTGAAGTTCAAGAACTTCTTCGAGAACATCTCGGTCATTTTTGCCTCGTCGGAGCGCTGGCTCCACTGTCGAATTGACGATGGGTTTTCCCCCACCGAGTATCCGTTAATCCGATTTTCCGAATAATCCAAGTTTCCGTCACGTGTCTGTGTGTTTACATACACCAAAACCTCAGGTAAGACATTCGAATTCCGAACCAGGAAATATGGATTGATTTTCGTTGGGTGCCAATCACTCCCGCACCTATCCTAGTAATGAATCAGGAGATCCGAGGTCACCAGCCACCCCTGCCACTCGGCTCTCAGGGTCCAGTCGCGGATAGCGGGATCCAATCAATGAGGTTATCCGAGGTCTGGATTCCCAAACCACTGGTGCCGCCGGTGAAGAAGTATCAGCAGCAGTCACCTCAGAGGGCACCTTGACTGGCCTACTACACACCGTTCACACACCGACTCCTCTCTTCCTCTCTCTCTTCTCCTCACAACACACCGCAGCCAGCCGTAATAGCACTGGCACAGGGAAAATCCAATCTAGCCCTTCTCTAGTCTATGACCCTGTGTTATGATTGCATAGTCCAGGCTTCCACTGCCTACTGCTGCTGCCAATGAGCAGAAAATAGACAATAACCTATACACTCGATACCACCCCTCGAGAAGGATCTTCCTATGTAGACTTCACACCGTATTGGATCGGTCCACTTGCGTCGTGGGGAGGGGAGGGTACCCGCGAGAGCTGGTAATACAGTGTGTGTGAATACTGCCCATAACCGATAAAAGTTTAGTCCAGCGTAACAAATAGGATTACCCAGAGCTTGATCCGGTAAATCCGATACATGCGATTTGATTAGGTGGAAAACAATCGGCCATGGACGTGTGTGTAATATACATACTGCAGCATTCAGAGGTGTGTGATTAACAGGGACACGGACAAAAATGATCTGGAATCTTAAGCTGTTCTATTAGAACACATTAGGACCTTCCAATGCCATTAGCTCTGGATCCAATCAACATACACATGATACAAAGCTGGATGTCTACATCAACAAACACAGGTCTCTTTATCTACTAACAACCTGTCCCGAAATATTAACCAGCGAAAACCTGTATGAAGGGAGAACAGATAAAAATCAATACTTTCACATATATAAAAAAAAAAAATCATTTATTCCTATTTAATATTCACGACAGGATCAAAGATACGAACAGGAAAAACAAACATTTCACACCGAGGTAATTTTCTGCTGATTACTGCACACCTTCAATACCGAAATGGGGGGGGAGAGTAATTATTGAGCTATAGCCAGTTTCAGATTAGTCCAGTCGGTACGCTGATATATACACAGTGACACCAGCAGTGGGGCTTCCTCGATGAAGGACGTGAAGACAGTGAAGGTCACGGCATCAGAAAACCTAAGGAGATATCCAAACACTTATGGCATCTCGAGTGAATTCCAAGTGTCGAGTTGTCCTCATTACGCCCCAGTTACGACACAGTTCCTACTCTATATCAGTCGTCAGGGTCGAAACACGACATTTATCTTCCAGCAAAATTAAATGCAAACTTCCAGTTTCTGACAACTCATCTTCAGTAAAGTGTCATAGCTGTAGAAATATGCTTTAAATGAATGTTGTGCAACATTTGATAACAAATACTAACAGAGCCCTCTCCCTGCTGGATTAGACACAGACACTGTTCTTTAGGGCATCTCCGGTTGCCTCCAGCACGGAGAAGGTTAAATAAGCTCAACTATGTACCATATTCTCATGGCTCTTATATCTTGCAAGTAACAACAATACTTTTAACCAAATAATAAATCCAAAATCATCAACTTTTTAATAGTCATTTTATATACTTCACATGAACACCAAACACGTGAAATTAATCGAAGCCTGAAGTATCCCAAAGAATGTGTGGCCAGACATTGTGTTAACGTAGCAGACTATTACAACAATAAGGAATGAGTTAATGTGTTCATGTAGCAGTGGGAATATTTCACCCATGTGCGACAATACAACAATAACAGTCAGTCGCAAATCGAATGGTGAACAATGGTTTACCGATAATGGACATAAAGCAAACAGTTTATAGTACATTATAACCAACAGCTGACTATGCAAATAAGTAGAGGTCAAAGGTAAAAAAAAACACCACTGTATTCAAAGCATGTCTGTCTGCAATTTCACATCCAGAGCCATTTTGCTTGCAAATATATCGCCTACTTCTATGTGTGTGTCGATTTCCATAGGTAAAAGAATATCAATGTAACAATGCAGAGTAAAATAAAAAGTAAAATAAAAAGTAAAATATTTATATAAATATGGGCAATTTAATAGCTTTATAGAAAAAGCTGTTGCTAGTGGTATATTAAACAATAATTCTTCTATATTTCTTAATATTTTTACTATAAAAATCCATATCGTTCTAAAATTAAACACATTATTTATTGGAATGTCCTGTCAATTGGGGACACAACTGTTACAAAAAACGAGTTGTACCAGCTAAACTACACCAGATAACAAATATACTATTTTCCTGAACACTGTTAACGAGGATATTTCAAATAAGCTTGCACTCTTTACTCGGAAAGCAAATACATATATACTTATTTTCTCATGTGTTCAACCGACAGAGAAGACCTGTATAATCTTAGTCTTCCGGGTTTTACATTTCTTCGCCGTTAATCTAATTTCACATCTGAGTATTGATTCGGTCAGGACATGGTCATCCTTTCACCTGACTTCACCTTTCTTCACCTTAGTTCACATTACGTTAACCCCTTTGAGGTCAAGCCAATACTCCACAACAGATGTGAGCGAGTGATTATGGAGTGTAACGTCGCTGCTGGAATCTTTCACCCATTTGCGACAGATGTGAAAATTGTATCTTCATAATAGCGTAAGACCGAGATGGTTTTATTAAAACTCAATCAGGTGTAAATTAGAACAAAATGAGATGATCCAAATTAGCATCAAACATCTGTGAAGATAATTATATATCAACAGCTGGTAATGTTGGACGCATGAATACTGCAAACAGTCCTTGTGGAAGGATAAAGGGAGTAACACGGCAATGTAACTCTCCTGATATAACTCTCCCAAAATAGTCCTGATAATTTTTACTTTTAAATGTTGAATGTAGAACATACACCTTGAAGACTGCAGTACTTTCCATAATCTTCCATTGTATTGTGATAACGGAAAATTGGGAGAGAACTCAGCACAGAAAACTGACGTCGTAGGTGTCATGTCATGATTCAGCGACAATCATTAATTCAGAAGGTAGGTGGAGAAAATACATCATACTTATCAGGGAAAGATAGTTGTATCAGAATATGTTATACCCCTGTTAGTGACCCTTATGTCCTATGCAAAGATGATCTTGTGACGTTAAGATACAGAAATGCTTAGCTCATAAAAAAAATTTGCTATTTTTCCATAACGTTTTACTGCGGCCCCCCATCCTATGGACAAGAATGTACAAATGATATGATTATGTTATCAATGAATACCAGTATGGCAGTCTCCCAAGTGGCTGGTATCTGGTATTCATGACTGATTAGGGGCTTGTGACGTGTGCGTGATATAACAGGTTATCGTCACGTGCCGACTGCGCGTCCTAATGTGAAGACAATTTATATATTACTACGACATTTGCTTACGAATGTTTTTCTGCACCTGAAGTGCATATTAGACACAGTTGTACATGGACATTAGTCAGGATGTATACCCCCCAGGGAGTTGAGAAGTTATTGCGTGCACACAGATTCACTGACTGGGATAATAAGGTAGTGCCATGATTTGGCACGATATAAATGTTCACATTATTATTATTATTATTATTATATTATATACTAATGTTGTATATTTCTTCATTCAGGATAAATTATGGTAATTCTATTTAATTTTGTTTCAATACCTTTTTAGAACGTTCTGTTGTACAATTCAGTTTTCATGAAATTGGGATAAGATTATTTTTAATGTGAACATTCAATGATGGTGGAGATATAGAAAAACATTTTTTTGTGGCTATGACAATTAAATGGAAGCAAGTTTCTATGGCAAATAATATCCTGTCAGCATTATTTTTTCTAAATCTATAAAATAAATTCATTCATTCAAACAACATTCCTATAATATATATTTTTCGATTAAAAAAGCACTCAAATTCAAACAGCATTCCTAACAATATAATTATATCAAAACAATGTGCAGTTAATATTGCACTAAATCCACTGCTGAAAGCATGCTCAAAATGCTCAATATATACATTTACATTTCAAACAATAATTCCACGATGTATAAACATTTACATTTTCAAATGCACCAACATTTACACATCGTTGTCAAACATTATGGACTCTGATTACGGTACACCATCTACAGAAGAAGGCAGTTCTGGTGTATTAAGATGAGTACACCTGCCAAGTTCAGTACATCCAAACTCTCAACTCATTAGTGGGTTTTGCGCTAATAAATTCCCATAGCAACAAATACACTGTTGTTGTTTATACACACAGAGGCTGTTCAGGTATCGTGCTAACTCCCATAAAGTGGCTATTTGTCATCACAAACACCTTGGTAATTGGCATGTCAGTCGATATATGGTGAAGACGACAATTGTAAGGATGTTAAAAGACTATAATAGAAAGCCAATGACATAAATCACCTCAGAGCAATATTGTACACTAGAATAATAATATAACAGATCTGTATTACAACAACTTGTAATATTACAAAGTAAATTCGCAATACCAATCTCTAATACCCATATTCAATGAAAAATAGTAAATTACAAAATAGTTAAAAGAAAATGGAAGCATTGTAAATAATACTGTCGCAAATATTTTGTAATACAATCAAATTATTAACCAACTGATTCAAAATGTCTAAACAGCAAATTCATAATTATTCCTAATGTCGGCAAATGTCCTTTGACCTTTGACATACTTTGCAACCCCAGTTGTTATGTCATATGCGAAGACACACCTTTACAAGTGTTGCATAATTTGATGACCTTGCATGACCATGACATTAAAAGTGTATGCAACATAGGCTCGGGAAAACCTCCCGAGAACGTCATATACCACATACCAACCACATAACCGTTGATCTGTCTGGTAAATCAAAGATTAGCCAATCAGCTGGCATATGCTACAAATGCATTGGCAGCCTCGTTGGCAGAAACATTGTCAATAACTCGGAACGAGTACGAGAGAAGAATGCAACCAGTTGTCTACACGTCTAAGCAGTGTCTACATGTCTAAGAATGTTCTAGTGGTAAGCATTGTAAAAACAAAGTCTCAATACAAATGTATTGCTGACATTATATACTCAAACAAACAAAAAGTAATAAAGGACTAACAGCTTTTTTATTTTACATATATACAGTGCAGTGTTCGAAATAATGAAAATAATGAGGGGGTCATTCTCCATAGGCCCAATGTTAAAGATGGTAAAATCTGTAATT
>JAVCKZ010061728.1:0-15312 GCA_034780755.1 Lepetodrilus elevatus
TACGTATTCATACGCGCGTTGCTGAACGGCTTCTGCAGCAATACATATCAATACATATCGATACGTATTCCAGCTTGCATGAATACAATACTTTTCCCTACATGTATTGCTCGTTGAACGGCTTCGTGCGTATTGCTTTATCGCACGGCCTCCAGACCCGTAGTGAAAAGTATTAATACGTATTGCTACGCGTGCTGGCTGAACGGCTTCTGTTGCAATACATATCGATACGTATTCTAGCTTGAACGCACCCCAGACACAATAACTATACCAGCTGTATACAGTATCACGTTTCGGTGTATTTCGTCTGTGGTCTCAGACGCCTAATAGGTAAAGCAATACGCACGAAGCCGTTCAACAAGCAATACATGTAGAGAAAAGTATTGTATTCATGCATTCTATCTTGAACGCACCCCTGATGTCAACCATCTGATTAAGGACCAATCAGTGTCTCAGCCTTCTCAGTGTCTCAGTGTCTCAGCCGTCTCAGTTTATAATACCCGTTACATATACTACTAGTATACGAATATTGTTTGTTTGTACACAGTGGATGGGGGCTGGAGTGATTACAAACGAAAGATCAATCTTGTGACAGTGTGTCCAGTGTCGTGCGGGAAAGGATACACCGCAGCTCAGTACGAGAGATCCTGTACCAACCCTGCGCCGACTTACGGAGGGAAGGCATGCCCCGGTATCAGCACAAAAGTGGAGTATACGCGCTGCAACATGCCGACTTGTCCAGGTGAGGTTTAGTTTAAATAACATGACATGTGTGAATGAGTGAGTGAGTGAGTGAGTGTGTGTGTGGTTGGGGTGGGGGTGGGTGGGTGTATGTGTGCGTGCGTGTGAGTGTGTGTGGTGGTACCACCAACGATAATGGTCATTATGTCTATACATCTTAATTCGTGAATTTTTGTCATGATTGTATATCTAGTAATAGTGAAATATACTGAGAGGCACAAATAACGCAATGCATATATCACTAAGTATTTTCTCATAGAAATGCCATACAATACATATGAAGCATGCAGAAAAAATATGTATTGGTAACAACTGTAAATCCAAAAGGAATTTTCGCAAATCGATTAAAATTGGAAGAAAATTCATTTGAAGTAGAAAACGCAAAACAGTGTTAATCGCGGCAACGGAGCAATTGCACGTGAAAACAGTTTTGCACGTGTGTTCCCAGTACTCTTCTCCCTCTAAAAGCAACCGTTGTTTTTTGTTCATGCAAAACGTCAATATGCCACGCTTAAATAATGGTGAGCGAAATCAAGCCATTGGAATGGTCATAGCCGGAAACAGTAATGCAGCAATAGCACGACAGTTGCATGTCCACCCATCAACAATAACGCGATTAAGAATACGATTTATTGCGACAGGAAGTGTTGCTGATCGCCCCCGTCCCGGGGCGCCGCCAGTGACGTCAGCAAGACAGGACCGGAACATCCGCATGCAACATATTCGAAACCGGTTCCAAACAGCTGCGGCCACTGCTAGAGTCACGCAAGGGAATAGGAGACGCCCAATCAGTGGCCGTACCGTTCGTAGGCGGCTTTCAGCAATTGGACTAAAGTGTCGCCGCCCATACAAAGGTCCGATATTGACACACAGGCATCGCCTCGCAAGACAACGATGGGCAGTAAATGGTGGAAATATTGGACATCGAGGATGGCATAATGTTGTTTTCTCTGACGAATCTCGCTTCAACGTTAGCTATGCAGATGGACGTCAACGCGTCTACCGGCGTAATGGAGAACGTTATTCCCAAGCGTGTGTGCTGGAACGAGATCGTTTTGGCGGCGGAAGTGTGATGGTATGGGGTGCCATCAATAGTGATTTCCGGTCAGAGCTGGTTGTTGTTCAACGCAACCTAAACGCTGTACGTTACGTCAACGACATCCTAAGGCCAGTGCTTATACCCTTATTGCAACAACATGGAAGAAACAGAAGGCTTATCTTTCAACAGGATAATGCCAGACCCCACAGTGCCAGGCATACACGGGACTTTCTTCATGCGACCAACACCAACGTGATGGATTGGCCTTCTCTGTCGCCGGACATGAACCCGATTGAACACATGTGGGATGAACTGGGACGTCGAGTTCATGGACAGCTAAATCCTCCTCAAAACGTCGCTGAGTTGACTCAAGCTCTACAACATCATTGGGCAGCCATTCCACAGGCAATGATTCGACGTTTATGCAATTCCATGCCCAGACGATTACAAGCAGTGATCAGGTCAAATGGTGGACACACTCGCTATTGACAACCGACCGCAATTCGTGTCATTATTGACGTTACACTGTACTCAAATGAGAACTGCAAGAACATTATTGTAAAGCCGGATAGTCAATGTGTAACATACCCAAATTTCAAATTAGTATAACAAGGCAGTCGCTAATAAATCACAATCAAAAACCACATTGCGTTATTTGTGCCTCTCAGTATATGAATAACCTACAACAATCAGCTAATAAATAGGTTACACCCACAAAATCAGGCACCGTTAATTCACGATTGAAACCCTGCTGATCTTAAGACAAATATATTCCAGTGGAATTTGATACCGTATTTACTCATGTATTATGCGCTACCATGTATAATGCGCACCCCATGAGAAAAAATTGTTGTGGTCGTAGTGGTTGGTTCTCACACAGCCAATTATGAATAATTCAAAAACACTTAGTTTCGAGTCTTGATTTTTTTTTTATAGAATTTTGTACTCGTATATAGTATGCACCCCTGCATGAGAGGTCAGTTTTGGGGGATAAAAAGTGTGCATTATACACAGGAAATAACGGTAGTCTTTTTTGTAGATATGTTAGAAGGGGGATAAGGGCACTACTGATTGGAATTTAGAGGTATCAATCGTCAATTGATAGCTTCTAAATTTTTAATTAAATACTTCATACTGCAAGATTGGTGTTCAATTCAATTTAGAAACTAAACTATGAATTCATGATTGATGCTTTTAAATTCCAAAGGTTAGAACTTTATCTCTTAACTGATTTGCACATAGCCAGTGGTGCATTCAAAGTCACAAAGGCTTGTAAGCGGTTTACAAGAGGCTTACCAAACTAGCCACTGTCTCAAGGGTCGTATGAACCGTACACGGGACAGGGAACCAGTTTAGCTAAGCGGTTTACTCAGCCCTGTACTGATTGAACGCAACCCTGGTCTGGTATATACTGACCCCCCTGGGATTCGGGTGACCTCTAGGCTAGAGTTGCGGCTAGACAAGGGCTGGAAGATGGCCTGCTCCTTGCCATACCACATGGTCATCTGACGAGTCATGTTCCTACGGTGAAAGTCATGAGGAAAGTAATTACAAGGAATACATACAAATTCGTAAATATGTGAAAGTGTAGTAATTGCTCACATTAATGGTTGATGCAAAGTGAAAAGTTTGAGATTTTTTGCAGATGAAAAGTGTAAGTTGAATAGTGGCTGATCTGGGGAATTGAGAAAGGACTATTCTTAAAGTGTTTTGGAGTATTAAGTTCTTAGTGTTTTGGAGTATTAAGTATCGAAATAGAAAATTTGATATTTTTGCTGGTGAAAAATGTAAATTGAATAGTGGCTAATCTGGAGAATTGAGAAAGAACTATTCAATTGTGTTTTGGAGTAAGTAGTGAAATATAAATATATGAAAGTTTGCAGAAATAGTCATATTAATGAGTGATGCAAAGTGAATTAAATCAAGCCTATGGGACATCCCAGAGAACTACTTACACACAGAACGGTTCATATCCCTCCTGTAGCCCGCAGCAAGTGAAATACTTCAAGTTGTTCACATCCTGAAATGGCCAGAACAAAATTTGACCTTATTAATAACTATATTTAATGTGACATGTAAACAACATGTTTCTATATTTCTTTTTATAATTTTGGAATGGGTTTTAGAGCTGCTTTCAAGATCATGGTTTGTCAGTTTGGGGCAAGAGGAAACCTACAACATCTATGGTCGTGAATGTTGCAGTACTAAGAACAGTTTTGTAATCTTGGGGCCTGTAAGCATTGGCTGGTACTGACAGACCAAGTACGATAACTTCTGACTGTGCTGAATGTCATGTCACATGTAAAACAAATGTAATGGTGTCAAGCCAACCTGTCCAAAGTTGAACTTGAGCTGCTGATGAGCTGTCAAAGTTACTGCCGGAACATAGGCTGAAACACACAATCAGAATACATGGTTAATATCATAATACATGGTTAATATAAAACGGAGAGATTGCGAATTTTTTAAAATCCCAACAGCATAAATGTTGGAGAGATCTCTTAACTAAATAAAAATGGAAATCTTACCATTGAAAAAAATAAATGTTTACTCACAGTCATCCACATCTATTTCTCTGAAGGCGATCTCCTGGCCGAGAGAGTCCATCATCAGCTCACCATTCAGGGAGAATGCTGCAATAAAATATCAAACAATAACACATGGCATCAAACAATATAACATCAAATGACAGGTCATCAAACAATATGACATCAAATGATAGGGCATCAACCAATATGACATCAACCAACAAGAATATTTCGGTATTTCATATCATGGCTGGCATGTTTTTGTGCACATGCCCTGGTCATACTAATCCAGATTTCCACCAGATGGTGGTACTAGCTCATTGGAATATCCTGCTACAGTTAGCATATTGATACCTCACAGCATACTGACTCCCAGCCAACCACTCCTTTACCCTTTTAATGGTGAGTGCCAAGCAGGGGAACAACAACTACATGTGCCACCTTTTAACACCGTTTGGTGTAACACAGCTGGGGCTAAAATTCTCTGGGATGACACTCTAACCACTATTATATGCCATGGACACATGACAAATGACAGGACATCAAATAACCAGAGATGGCCCAGAAATGTAATTTACTGAGAAACAATTCATTGAGTCATTTTTCTGGTGTAGACAGTTACTCACAGATGGTCTTGTCGTGCATGTCCAGAAGACAGCCAACCACATCACCACTCTGCCACTGTTTGCCATACGGCTCAGAACCTTCGTGCCACTTGCGACCCTGTGCAAAAATAAATTATAAATAACAATGAAATAATAATGATAATTAATAATTGAATAATTTTGATGAATTAATAAACATAAATAAATTAATACAAAATAATATTCATTAAATAACTAATATCAATGAAATAATATTAATTGAATAATAAAATATATCCAATATTAAATAAATAAATATGAAATATATAAATATATACCTAACATTTAAAAAAGTAAAAATATATACCTAAAATTAAATTAAATTAAAAGTTAAAGTGACTCATACACCAATATCAAACTTATAGAGCTGATGATCCTGCACCACATAGTGTGATTGATTCCTTCCAACTGACCTGCTATCGATAAATATGCTCATTTTAAGTCGTTTATTTACATAATATATGTTAGGCGAACAGGACAATACAATGTAGACATGTGACTTCATCCACGTTGCGCCATGTGCGAAAACCCTGTGCAATTCGTGCAGAGAAACTCGTTATGAGTATGTCATGTGCGAGAAACCCATGCTATCTGTGCAGAAAAGCCCGTTTTGAGAAGACCTCGCCAATTTCAAAACAAACGATTGTTTACATTCGCCAAGTAAAATAGCAAATTTCGATGGGTTTTCGTGCATTTGCATCCCTGAAAGTTTGTATTCTGGCTAATATTGCTCTATATATTATATATGACCAATAATAAAAATGGGCATAGGTGACATCTCCTAAGTGTATGAGTCCTTTTAATAAGTAAAATTAAAAGTTAATAAATAAGTAAATAAATAATAAAATTAATTAATTAATAAATTTCAATAATTAGTTGAGAACATTATCCGATTCATGTCTTAAAAGCAATCCAGATGAAGATTCACTCACCCTGTAACCGTCAAAGCCATACGACATACAGTCGAGACCAAGTTCTACTCCTGGGCTGGCCGACTTCTTCATCCAGCCCACCTTCATGAAGCCTGAAGTAACCACTTCAAACTCACAGTACCTGTAAGAAATAATGTTACTTTGTAGAACATTGGCATTGTAGAAGGGTGTAGAACCAAGTGACAGAATGATGCAGAACATGATCTGTTTCATTCAATGGCAAGTTTTGCTTTGGTTTGAATTGATATTTCGAGACATTATTTTGCTTGTATCATGGCTTATCAGTTCACAGCAGGATGAAAACTGTGATACCTGTAGCATCAAGCATTGCAGTAAACCTGCAGACACCTGATGGTACTGACAAGTGTCATAGAAAGGTAGCATGAGGACATGGTGGCCAGGGGGCCTATTCTTGAAATGTTCTTCCAAACTTCTTAGCTTAAGAACAGTTCGTAGCCATACTATTATAATCGTTAAGATTATCTAATGATCATAAGAACGTTTCAAGAATAGGCTCCCTGGTCCCCAGGATGGGTTTGAACTCTCTACCACTGCCCTACCACCCGCTCATCAACGGCCAAAGTTGTGGTGGTACGATATAAGAAGAATTACTTCTACTTAGACAATAATTACTTACTAGATTGAATTAGTTTAGACTGCGAAAATTTAGCATACTGTAAATCACGAAATTAATGCGTCACTAATTTAATGCGACCTCTAGATTTTAGACGTAAATGCCACAACAATAAAATGCGAACGGCCATGTCTCCATTCATGTTTGATCACCAGTCTTACCTTTAATGCGCAGCAATTAAATGTGACAATACGGCGGTCGTATTTTTCGCCTTAATATTCTGCTCACGTTGATTTCATGATTTACAGTATATCAGTGTTTGAAATAGAGTCCGCGACAGGTTATTTTCAGCGAGGACTGGTAACGTTTTATCCTTGCACGTCTGCATGTCATGTTACTTTTTGTTTGTTTTTCAAGATGTATATCATCGATCACTGGCCAACATGTATGAGGATGGATAACTTCTCAGACTTACCAGTCCTCATGTCTGGCAGTGAAATTGCTGGAGTTTTATACACAACATATCTATTGGCTTGATGATCAGACCACTGCTAATATTACATAACATAGACAGATACGCACCACTTTCCACTGGACTGAGCGTAAGTTAGCTCCCCTCTGTACGTCCTGGTTTTCAGCTCAGCTCCAGAAACCTCTCTTTTCATTGCTGTAACCAACATGTTATAGTCCTGAATATATTTCTTCACCAATGTACACACAAAAGGGTTTTTACACAAATATGTTTTTATGATTCATGTAATTTCCAAACTATTGGTTATATTGTTTTTATGACTGCTTATAAATACAGAATATGGGCATCATTTTCCCCACTTCATTGTAACTGGTGCTAGAATTGAGTGATCTAAAAGTCACTAAACGTATAAATTGATCAGCAAATATGTCAACATTGGTAAACTAGTACTATTGCATTCATTTCAAACCCATGAAAAATCATTGATATTTAATTTGCCATTCTTTTGGTTAGCACCAATAACATGATCAACACCAACAAATTATCAGCACTAATGATGTGATCAGCACTAATGTCATCAGCACTAATAACATCATTAGCACTAACAACATGATCAGCATTAATAAAGTGATCAGGCACCGAGATTATGAAACTTTCTGAGTACGATTTAATGCTCAGACTCAAAATTTACATGATGTTTTATGAACAAAATTCTGAGTTGAGTATGAAATCGTACTCAGAAAAGTTTCGTAATCTCGGGGCCAGCACTAGTAACATGATCAACAACAACACGACCAGCACCAAAATTACAATCAGCACCAAATATACAATCAATCAGCACCATATATATGATCAACACCAAAGACGTACATTGAGCATTCTATAGGCTAGTAGGAACTGCCCAGATGAGAATCACATAAGCAGAGAAGTTTCTTGTTATGCAGCAAATACGGGTAGGAAGGAGACGATGTAATAAATGATATACCGTAATTACTCTAATAATTCGAACCCTCTAATTGCCAAAAATAATTTATTTCTGACCCTAAAAATACGAACATGACACACAAAATTCAAATCCTAATTTCTAATTATTAGAACACAGTCATTTTTAAAATAAGATTTTGTCTTTGTTTTATTTATTTGAATCCTCCATTTATTTACCATTTCATTTACAACCATATTTTGTATTTTAATTTAGTTGTCTCTTCTAATTATATGAACACTGATCATTTTCAATGTTCCTATTTTCATAATAATAACCTATATTAAATGTTATTATTTTCTTCTGTTTGAATTATTAGAATAATTACGGTACTAGATTATAAGGATGATTCAAACCTAATAATAATAATAATAATAACATAGAGTAACAGTAAACCAGTGAACAAGATGAGATTGGTAGGGTAATCCTAAAGAAAGCCTAATTGAGTCCAACTGTTGATGATTAATGTGAACATTATTGACAATAATAATAAGTCTAATAATAATAATAACAATAACAATAATAATAAGTCTAATAATAATAATAATGGAAACAAAAAATGTTAAATATAATTTTTGTTTTCTTTCTTTCTAGAAAAAAATTAAAATAACAACCAAAAAACTAAATTCTATAGATGATAATACAGTGCTCCCTCGATATAACGCCCTTCGATGCACCGCAGATTTGGATACCAAAAATAATTATATCGAGGGAGCACTGTATATTTGTTTTCTTTGAAGAGATCTAAATAAGAGTACAAATATTTTAATTATCTTTTTTTTTATTTTGATAGAAATGAAGATTTATGTATTTAAAATTGTAATTAGTTGCATAACATTGAACATTTTCAGAGTTATAAGTACCATACTGATTACATTATGTTTATTGCATAAATAGAGATATTGTTTTGCATAAACATTAGATTATCGTATGACTAAACTGTCACAAGAAATTATCAAATATAATGCTGATGACTTTGTATCTTCATTAAATCTTTCTTCAAGCATTCAATGAATGAGGTGAAAATTAATAATAAATAAATATACACAAAATTGGTGTAACATATTTCAGAGAGAGTTTGTGAAATGTGCCTGTAGACGATTAGTAAAAGCAAAGTAATTACTAAAAGTAATCATGATGAAAGTAATTACTAGAATAACATTTACCTGTTCGTAGACCTAATGCAGCTAACCTGGCTTGTAATTTACTTCCTTTGAGTGCGGCAAATAATGATTGTAGAAATGAAATTACGTCATATATGCTGATAATAATAATAATAATAACGGTAAATAACATGATTGTCATATATG
The DNA here is from genome assembly GCA_034780755.1 of Lepetodrilus elevatus. Lineage (NCBI taxonomy): Eukaryota > Metazoa > Mollusca > Gastropoda > Lepetellida > Lepetodrilidae > Lepetodrilus > Lepetodrilus elevatus. Next base: position 9,223 of record JAVCKZ010061728.1, read on the forward strand.
TACATCCTGTTAACAATGTTACCGTCAATGATTGTGACAACCCTAACCCTGACAACATGTCTGTTTTACGGTCTATTTCAATTGATAAATCATGCATTGTGGACAATGCTGCGTTCACATTACAAATACACCAGCCGATAACGTACAGATACACAAATAGCTTGAGTGTAGAATTTAAAAGAACATAGCACATATATTACATCACAAACGCACATTGTACTAATACTGATAATGTTTCAACTCGAATACAAAGGGATCAATTCGTTGGAAAAAGTAACTAACACCAGTCCTGTGAAAGACATAAATATGCGAGAGATAATTAATGTTATAATGTTGTAATGGTTGTTGCTAGGTAATGATAGACACCGCAGATCTGTGACAATGTTTGTCAGCATTGTAATGACATGTGTCAATGGTTGTCACCACAATGAGAAATACAACAATGATTGTCATTATCACAATTAAATAATGTACAAATGGTTGTCATAATCATAATCTGATAATGTGACATTCATCATTGTCAGAAGATAATGTGACAATGGTTGTTATCATAATGTGATGCAACAATTGTTATCATCATCATAATTTCATGATATGACAATGTCATCAGCATAATAATAATGTGATAATGTGACTATGGTTGTCATCATAATGGTGACGTTGATGACTTGTTAGGGGGCCAGACAATTAGTGACGTTAAAGCACACAGACCTGTCATACCGCTCTCTCCGGTCTCGCTGGTCGGCGGTTCCAGAACGTAGTCATACGCGATCAGAGTCCGCACCGCTTCACTCGCCGTGTCCCTACAACCAACAACAAAAAACAGATCCTTTTGACTTGTTCTCTGAATTAATCTATTTACAGGCAAAAAACGGTCTCTGGGTACGCGAGAAATTTCAGCTTGTTCTACCGTATTCTATGTGTTAAATGCCCTCCTGCAATAAATGCCCCCCTTAAACTATTTTAAATAATAACAATACTTCATACTTATTAAATGCTGCCATTTACATATACCGGTAGTCAAAGGAGGTAATACTGGAATTACCTCACGTTGGCAAATTTTATTCTAAAGATTGAACAAAATTTGTGTTTTTTTCATACTTTAATAAATGCCCCTCCAAGTAAATTGTGTTAGCGCCCTGGGCATTTAATATGTCAAATACGGTACCTTAGAAATCACACTGGTAGCTACTGTAAAACGGGTATAATTCGCGTGTCTGTATTTTTCACGAAATTCCCGATCTGTGTTTGATCGTGAATTTAGGAAACGTGAATAATAGGTCAGTAGTTGATAAATACACCGTAGTATAGAATGGGAACCCACTCTGCCCAGGCAGAGACCCATTGCCAGTTATCAAAACACGTTTCAGATTAAATGTCTAGACCGTTAATTACTAAATTAGATGACAGTACCTGTGATAAGTACGTTGACTCAAATGCTTTGATTATCGTTGTGTAACAATACTCTAAACTTTGGGGTCATTTAATCATGGATTTGGAAGCTGTAGTATAGACGTTTAGTATCCGTAATGTTGTCAGCAAATGCATTGAACTGTTGAAATGGCACGTGTAGATCTAATGGTATGATGTCATTTCCGTTTCGAGTAAAACCCGGAAGTGAGGCCTGTGTATTTGTTTTAAACTTGACTGTCGAGTGAGTGCAGTGATGTTTCAAATCTGATTTGCCGACAACACCGTTTGTGCTAGTAACACTCGAGTCTCAAAACAGTGACCATGGCACCTGTGATATTAACATATGAGCCTGCGAGTAGGATACAAGTTGGGTGAATTAAGTGACAAAAAAAATGTATTTTGACAAACTTGTACAACGTGAATTTAACAAATCGGGAATATGTTTTTTCTCTAAAATTTGACAAAATCGTGAAAATAGCGAGCCGCTAAATAAAACCGTTTTACAGTAATAGTGTCTGAGATACCTGCTGGTACTAAGCTTACTGACCTGTTTGCCTTCTTGATATGTACATCCACCTTGCTGTAGGGGACCAGATGGGGGCTTCTCTTGTGAGATGGGTCCTGTAAACCATGATTAAAATACAGCTGCCATTTTTGTCCATTGTAAATCCATTGATTATTTTTCACAAGTACAGTTTTCTGTCCATTATTTTTCATAATTTACAATTTTTCTAACTTAATATCCATCATTACTATTTGAGTATGTCGATTGTTGTGAACCAACAATTATGGAACGTTATAAAATATCTTGACTAGTCACGATCAAACTGAAGACCTCCAGGATGTTTCTCTTAAAGATGTTTCCTAGCATTGGTACAGGCCAGACATCAATGGATGATTCTAAACTGTATTTCCTACCTCATACATGTTATAGGCCATACATATGAAACAAGAAGATCATGCCAATTCTGGGATTCAAACCTGAGTTGCTGGATTGTGAGTCCAACGTTCTACCAACTGAGCCAAAGGGGGATACATAACCCCACTGACTAAACCCAGTTGGAGCATCCTATATAAAACCAGGGTAGTGCTCCTTTCTAGCTGTTCTGTCTGTACTTTCTGTCCGAGACATGTGCAGTTACAAAGGATCAACACCGCACAGTGTAACTGCGCATGTCTCTGACAGAAAGTACAGCTAGAAAGGAGCACTACCTAAGCTACACATACCCTAACCCTAACCCCGCCTGTTTCCAAAGTGTACTTCCTACCTCATACAAGCCATAGACAATATCAATGTTTGAGACTCCTGCGATTGGTTGTTACCTCATACAAGCCATAGACAATATCAATGTTTGAGACTCCTGCGATTGGTTGTTACCTCATACAGGCCGTACGTCCAGCCATGTTTGATGCGGTCCTTGGCCCAGACGTTGTGTGTGTTCTCTGCCAGGAGTTCCACCAGTTCCTCCATCTTCTCACCGAGGTCGATCCCCGACAGATCCAGTGGAACCGGCTTGTAGCCATTGCTTTGCAGGAAGCTGAATAAACAAAACAAAAAATTAAATTAAAGATTTAAATTTTTCTGGGCTTTTTTCTGTTCAATTTAGTAAGTGCAACCAGTCATGGCAGAACAATGTGAAAGTTTCATGGATATTTTTCTTAATATGAACATCAACTTCCTTAGATTGGCTATAACCCATATATGTAATATTTGTTTTGGTTTTTTTAATTGGGGTTTACAACTTATACCACATTCAACATGTTCAAACAATTGCATAATTATACTTAATAATAATATTAATTTGTATTTATTTATTTATGTATTTTTAAATGGAGTTTTAGAGTAATTTTCTAGAATCTTTCACTAATATCACAACTTTGTCAGTTTAGGGTAGGAGGAAACCATTGCACACCAACTGGTATTGACAGACCAAGGATGACAACTATTGCCATGGCACAGACAGCACATCCTATCATGATCGCATTAGAAAGGTAACTTTTGCAAACATTAATTGCATATTGTTACATCATAATCATGATTATAGAACAAGAAGAAAACATACTTGTTTCCTAGCTTAATCGTCTTCATACGACTGTTGCTGTCTTGCTTTGGGTTGATGGAGATATGGTATCCAAGAGCTATCAGTGTTCTGTAAAACAAATAATAATAATAATAATAACAGTAATAATAATAATAATAATAATAATAATAATACATTACGTCGTAATCAGTTTTCATTCTGTTATTTAACAGTCAGAACAATTTAATTATTTATTTTATGAATCCACTGGTCCTATTAAATTAAGTAAAATGTTAAAATAATATAAAATATAAAAGATGTAGTGCCCCTAAAAATACTACAGAATTTGTTTTAATTTCATGCAAATACCTGAGAGTTTCAAATGCAACAGTGATCACATATTTCTTCTCCGAAATTGGAACCTTCTCGAAATTGGTCAGAGCAGGGTTTTTCTTGCGATCAGGGTCCCTGACCTAGAAGGTAAGAAGAAAATATCACCATCACGTCTTGCCAAGACCAGTAGGAGCATCTTATGTCTCGCCTAGTTACACATCCAAGGTAACAGAAGGTTGTGTGTACCTCTCCATAGCTCGCAGATATTTATGCCAGGCTACCGGATGGGATTTAAAATGAAAGTTTCCCTGTTTGACAGAGTCAGATGGAAGGAAAATTTACTATGGAATCATGGGATTCCCCTTGTCATATTTCTTGGGACAAGAGAACAATGCAATAAGAGATGGATGGCTGAGTAAAAGAAAAGAAAAGAAAAGGATAATTATACAGTATCCCATCCAAGGTAACAGAAGGCTAGCTGTGCCGTACCTCTCCATAGCTCCAGCCCTGCTCCACTTTGATCATGGCCCACATCTCGTGTAGGTTCTCCGCCAGCTTGTCTCGAACGTTCTCTATGAAAGCTGGCAGCTGGATCTGTAACAATAACATCAGCTATCACACAGTCAACACCAGTTTATCTGGACGGTTGCATTCGTGATAATTTGCATGATTAACTGAATTTACAGATGTCTAAATTTGGCAAGAGTTACCACCATTTTTATGTGAATGAATAAATACAGAGAGCCTGCTCCTTTCTAGCTGTTCTTGCTGTACTTTCTGTCCGAGGCATGCTCAGTTATCAAAGACCAACACTGCACACGTCAGACAGAAAGTACATACAGTACAGCTAGAAAGGAGCAGGCCCAGAAAGAACAATCTTCATTTGTCCACATTTTAATAAAACTAGTGAAACATGCAGAAAATGTATTTTGTTGTCCAATATACTTGTGTAAATGAATCAAATGTACATATTTTCAGGTAAAAGACATTAATATGTCAACAAACTATGATTGTATGCATTACAAAATTCTTCAATTTTATCATTAAAGGTAATACAGTAAGGTAAATAATGTAAAATAGGGAAAGATGTAAGTAAATAATGTAAAATAGGGAAAGATATAAGTAAATAATGTAAAATAGGGAAAGATATAAGTAAATAATGTAAAATAGGGAAAATCTAAACTTACCCTGGATGTGGACACAGGATTTGGCACAAAGGGGACATAATCCATCTTTTCCGTGGGCCCATTCAGCATGTTCTTGTTGAGGTCTCCGAAGAAGAAGTAGGGTTCAATGGTGATCTTCTCCCTGGGGGGCAGGGCCTCGATGATGGGTGAGTGCTCCTCTGGGGGGCCGTACTTCAGCCTCCCATGGTCGTGGCCAAACACGAACCGGACACTGAACATGGAAATATGCAAGATACATAAGATCATCTGTTAAAACATTGCACTGTTTCAAAGAATTTTTCTCCTTGCTCTATCTTTTGGGATGAAGGTGTGAACCAAGAATGCACATTTTATATTTTTGGGGCAAAGGTGTGAACCAAGAATGCATATTTTATCTTTTTTGGGCAAAAGTATGAACAAAGAATGCAAATTTCTATCTTTTGGGGGCAATAAGGTGTGAATTTTAATTTTGTTAATTTTTGGTTCACACCTTAGGTATGAATAAAGGTATGAACAAAGAATGCACATTTTATCTTTTGGGGGCAAAGGTGTGAACCATGAATGCAAATTTTGCATTGGGATTTATGAACTGAACTTGAGTATGAAATCATGTTCAAAGCAGTTTCGTAACCTCAGGCTTCAGACAAACCTGTAACACCAGTATATCTTCATTTTATAAGACAAATTATAAAAATCACAGAATACAAAGACGCTCTCACCTGACTTTGGCTCCCACTGTGACCACGGGGAAGAACATGCCTGCCAGGTTGAAGTCCTTGAAGATCCCCCTCACCTTGACCCCATTGACTGTGAATATCATTTGATTGGTTGTCAAATCCAAGGCACAACCCACGACATCACCCTTCTGAAAGTTGACTGAACCCGGTCGAACCTGTTTTGGCTTTCCCCCTGAAAATAGTGAATTAAAAAAAATAAAAAATAATGTCTTTATATCTTTTTTTTTATAGGTTGAATTGTCACGGAAAGCAAGAAGTTTGTGTTTTTATCAAGTATTTTACTTTATGCCCTTGATTTATTTTTATATTTACTATTTTCATTTAGAAAGCAAAATTAAGAGATACTGAGAAATAACGAAATTATACGTTTTTTAAATAAAAACGTATAATTTCGTTATTTCTCAGTATCTCTTAATTTTG